>JACXGJ010001639.1:0-79321 GCA_016801105.1 Esox niger
TCATATTCTACTCTTGCTGTCTGTCTATTTGTGTGGTTCCTGGTGTCTCATCATATTCTACTCTTGCTGTCTGTCTATTTGTGTGGTTCCTGGTGTCTCATCATATTCTACTCTTGCTGTCTGTCTATTTGTGTGGTTCCTGGTGTCTCATCATATTCTACTCTTGCTGTCTGTCTATTTGTGTGGTTCCTGGTGTCTCCATCATATTCTACTCTTGCTGTCTGTCTATTTGTATGGTTCCTGGTGTCTCATCATATTCTACTCTTGCTGTCTGTCTATTTGTGTGGTTCCTGGTGTCTCATCATATTCTCCTCTTGCTGTTTGTCTCGTGAGTTGCCTGTTTTGGAGGGGCCCTGTGGGGTTGCCTCCTTTGTATCAGCCTTGCTGTTTTCATCTGTAGTTATTCCTGGCTTATCTTCAAGGTAGCAACGTAGTGTTGCAACATGTCAGTAGGTACCATATACGGATAGAAGCAGTTATTCTGGCGTTTCCTTTTGTAAGTGTGTTTGTCATATACACATGATATAGCTATATGCAGAGACCAGGGAACAAAGTAAAATGTTCCTGCATATTATGAAAATATTAGTTTAAGCAGGTGACAGCCCATTGCAGCTCTATGAACACATTTTTATTACTAAAAGGACAGTATTTGTACAAAACGTTCTAATCATGTGCATGTATACACACTAACCAAGCAGTAGCATATTATAGCTCTAGCTAGTTTGTTTATAGTTTCAGATATTCAGTTGTTAACTTCGTGTTCAACATATATCCTGTAAATATAGCAAAAAATGCTTACTCTATAAATTCCATTTGTACTAGCAAATCGGTAAGCCAACATTGCTGGGTAGATAGATGTGGTAAACTAAGCTTCAGATCACTGTGGAGTACTGTCACAAAAACGCTGAGTCATAGCCATGATAGCAAACGTTTGCTATCTAACTTGCTATAGAAATGAAACTCATCAAATAGACTCAAAGAAATAATTTTCTTAATATATTTTCTTAATATATTGCTGAATAGCTAGATAATCCTTAACACCCAGCAGTTTAATAACGATATTTTTGGCCGCTAAATATCTTTGTTATGCTAAAACCTAAAGTTATCTAGAAGCTTTTAACCAACAACCACTTCACAAACCTGTGGCAGCTAACTTGTTTCTGTTTCTGTTGGTACTGTACACTATGAGTTTCTGGCATCATCTTTAACTCATCCACTGCTACTGATTCCTGGTCTAAATGGTTGCATCAACCTTCTTACTTTCTAAAGAAGTTACAAATATCTATTTCTTTACCTGCTTCGTCCTATGCCGCTATTACTCTAACTGACTAATTCTGACTGACTCTTGACAGATGTTAGGCTGCTGAGCGATAACGGGACATTCACAAGTTTGGAGGTGGGGAAGAGACTGAGGGAGAGTCGTGCGAAATAAGAGGTCCATTCACAATATCATAAGACAAGCAAGCAGATGTCTGTAAATAATCGCGCAAGCAAGTTATTCATGCCTAATAATCAGATCAAAAAACGATTTATTGAAATCGGATAAAAAATTGGGACCTTAAGACCCGGAAGCCCAGGCCTTAATATGCCACTGCTGCTGTAAAACTCACCCGAAGTTATTTGAAAAAAAGAAAAGGAACCAGGCAAGCCTAGTTCGGCTGGCCCGAAATTAGATAAATGTTGCTGCCCTCACTGGATTCAAACCTGGGTCTCCCATGTGAGATGCTCTTTTACCACCATGCCACACATTATGCCAAATGTTGGTATAGCGTCTCGACATTAGATGATGTCACGCATTAACATCATGCCAAGTTTGAATATTTCGCTAGACACCATTAAGCATTGTATTAAACTGACTAGTCATTCTTATTATGTTTACATCAACCCCAAATAGCATCTATGAACTGTATGGCTTTTGCCACTGGCCGTTTTAACAGCTTGTCAGTGATATGCCTACTAGTATCTAACTTACTACTTGGAATAGTCACTACTTGGTGAGTCTAGCTGTATATTCAGATTCAGAATACTTTATGAATCCTGAAGGGAATTGTTTAGTTTAAAAACTGAAATTGTAATTGTGATTGTGTACTTTATGTGCAGTTGTGGAGTGGCTGATTCGCTTATCCAAACCCACGTACATAAAACACTTAATGATACATTAAAGGAATTAAAGAACAGCCACTGGTAACCTCCGCCCGCCCCAAATGGGAACCTCATGCCAACCTTGTGACACCCGAGGCGGTTTTATGAAGTTTTACCTTGGGTCTCACAAGGGTGGCATGAGGTTCCCACTAGGGGGGCGGAGGTTACTTCCCTAGGACAAATTAGAATTTAAGAGACTTTGTTTCCTGCATTCTAGGGATTTTTTGTAAAACCTTTATGTTGAACACAACCTAGTCCAATTTATATATAAAAGAAGTTCAAGCAACTATCAAAGATAATATTTATATATTTCATATGTTTTTTTTGCCAGAACACTTTTATTTTGCCAGAACAGTGACACATAAGGCGGCTAACATAAGGCGGCTAACATAAGGCGACTAACCTTTATTCAGGGGGGCAAGGGGAATTTTAAATTGCTGAGGAAAGAAGTTTAGACCAACTATGGAGACATATCAAGAATTTTTAACACCAATTAAAAAATATATTAATTGCCTACAAATAGGGTGACAAGGTATTTTCGTGGGCCCATTGCCACCCCCTGTAAACACACTTAAAAGACAGAAGCTGAAAATTGCATTGATATCAAAAGTGTCATAACAGGGTGTTAATTATCTTTTCATAAGTGTTTATAATCAATTGATAAGGCACTGTTTTTCCAATATATTAACATAGTAACTTGTTTAAATAGATATTGTCATGGGGTTTTATTGTAATTGTATGCATAAAAAACATAATATGTGACAAATCTGAGGACTTAAAATAGAAAATGCTGACTTCTTTAGTTAGCCAAAAGGCTGCTCGCTGTCCTGATGGTACCCAACGCCGTCAACACAACACCACTCATCGACCGAACGTCCTGCGCAACATCTCGCTCAACATCACTCATCACCCATCTGTCCTGCTCAACATCTCGGTCAACATCACTCATTGCCCGTCAATCCTGCTCAACATCCTCTTGAGCTCCCCCTAGCAACAACGTCCAGGTGACTGTACTGGACGTCCATGTTGTGCTGAGGTATATAGCCCCTACTGCAGACTTTAATGTTCAGATGGGCTCTGCCTTGGGAATTGGTCTTATGGTGAAATGAGTTCACCTCGCAGGCCATCTGTTGTGATTGGAAAAAGTGAACACCATCATGTACTGATACAATTTGGTGCCTATCTTTTCCATTAATCCATGGTTGAGGCATCTCATGCCGATATTAATCTATTTTGATACTAGAAAATGAAATATATCAAACCTCATTTATGGTTACGTTGAACCACCACTGGCGGTAAAATAAACCCCACATTGCCCCTTTAAGAGTCACCTGAATCTCAACTGAGCTGTTCAAAACAACCTAAATACTTTATGTGCTACCTTGGACCACAATTCAGGCCTTGTCACAGTGTTCCACTTCTCTTAGCATTTACTCTTTCCCTGCTTTGTAGGTTTGTTTTTGCCCTGAATGTTCTAATAAGGAATGAGTCCTGGCATCCATCTAAATGTATTAAGAAGCCTTGTTTATTGTCTGTCAGTGGTTTTCATAATGTTTTGGACTGTTTTCAACTAAGAGCACACGGAAAGAAGAGAAAAAAATTGCTTCAGGCTGTTTTGAGTGTAGCATAGAGTTGGATATTAAGCTCACTAGCCACAAAGCCTGTTTTGGCGTGGGTGACATCATTTGTGAGAACTCATATGGATTCAGGTCAGATCACAGATTTTCATCGAGGTCAGCAGGAAGGATACACTAACAAATTGTTGCCTTATTACACAAACCATATTCAGATGTGCAATAATAATTCTTATCAAAGTTGAGGTGTTATTCAGGATAACGTGGACTTTTAATATGAGTGTCCCTGAAGAAAATTTCTATTTCAAAATCATAGGTAAATAAAACTGTGACAGTGACTATACAGTAGCAGGCCCCTCTCACCCAACATCCCTGGCTTTGCATTCTCATGTGGTTAAAAAAGTCAAAGATCAATGTCCTCTGAAAGCAAACCTTGCAAAGCCATTCTGCTTATTACATTTTCTGTTTCTTTTTTTTCTCCCCAATTTTGTGATATCCAACTTGTGATTATGACAGCAACTCCTAGTTGACTGGAAACAGTCAATGTCAATGCTTGTGTCCAAGTTCCAATGCTGGCCTGGTTCTTGTCACGCTGGTTGCTTAACCACAAAGCCTAAACTGGAATCTAACTCAACTGAGGAGTTGATGTGTGATGAGTGAAGCTAACCTTCAAAAATATTCATTTTTTTTATATATATCTTTCTGGCATGGTGTTATGGTAATATGTGACAGGAAAGTTAGGAAAGATAGAGTTATACTGAAACTCTGTGATTGTGTTCCACATCAAACAACCATCCTGGACTAGGCTGGGCAAATGTGTGCCATTCTAAGCTATACATCCAGGCACTATAGGTTTGCTGTGACCAAGATTTGAAGGCCTGGTCATAATGGGGCAGTTGTACTGCGAGGCAGTAATGGGATATTGGCAGAGATGGGCAGTGTTGGTATATTTGAAATATGTGTCTTTATATACATTTGAGATGTCTGTAATTTATCCAGAATTTAACTACAGTGATGTGTTTACAAGATACTCTAGATATCTGAATTTTGTATTCACTAAATATTTTACAACATTCCTGATTATAATGTGATCGAGTTTTAGCAGTGGAACTCGTTAGAATAATATAACCCAGCATGCATTGCAAATATTTATTTTTACATTTTGGTGTTTTTGTATTCAGAGGAATTTACATTCAATGAACAAAATTAAAGTAGATGAACTTGCATATTTGAGAAGGTAACTGTTAGCAAGAATGTTGTTGAGGTTAAGATGGTCCTTGCACATTTCTTTGCATGTTAAAAATATAAAATACTGTTATTTTAACAAAACACAAAATTTTCAAAATTTCATTTCGACACCTACATATGTTTTGGGGTATTCTGTAATTGTATTGTCATTTATTATTTTCCTCTGTGCCCACCTCTGGATATTGGTGTGCATGTAAACATGGAACAGAAGAAAAAAACTATGCCTTTTCCATTTGGCTTTTACTTTGTTCATTTTTTTCAGTTTGACGACAAGGAACGAGAGACATGGGTGGTGGGGTGTTGAATGAAAGGGAGCAGATCTCTGCGTCGACCTAACCGAGGAACTGAAACCACGTGGGAATGAGCATTAATTGTGATTGTGCTGACATTATAGGGAGGTAGTGAAAGGGCACGTATTCCATCAAAAGCATAATATTGGGTTTCTGGCATGGAACTACTAAAATATTGTTATTATACTGCGTGAATAAAATCGATGCCACACATGAACAAGCATGACAGAAAACATCAACTTTACATTAGAACATGCTTTTTTGCAATGCAAGGACAATTTTCTTTGTCTTATTCTGGAAATAATAACCTGGCCCACTGACAATATCAATAAAATAAAAAATGGAACTTTCTTTAAAGTGTCTTTAACATTGTTAACTTCAGTATTTGCAACACAGAAATGTTAGCAGCTTATCCTGAAGCACTATCGTTCTAATGAAGTGACTGCTAAGGAAGATGTGGCTCTCTCTCCTTTTCCATCTTGAGTTTTTCCGAAAGAGCTTTTAGTAGGATGATGTCTCTCTGGGGTCTTGTTCTGTTTGTGGTCAGGCAATGCTGTTTCACATGGCTGAACCGATACACCCACACTGGCCTGGAAGGTTAGCCCAGACAGAGTACGTCCACACTGGGGTGATTCAAAGAAGCAGAGGGGGAACTGGATCTAGCTGTCCTGTAAGGCTCGAGGGTGGGTTGAAAACAAGCCCCTCGCATAGTTCTCTAGCTCTATCTATCTGACTCATCTCAAAGTGGGCAAAGTCACCCACCGACACCCTCATAAAAATGATGTCTGAAACTACACTCATGGTCAGTAAACTGGTAAAGTCAGATCTTTTGTCAGCCCCCAAACTTCCACTGCTGATAAAAGCAGTACCGGAAAACAAAATATCACTCTCTGGAACCATCCCGATCCTTGATTCCTGCTGCAGGGTTACCACCCTCTGTGACATCAAAAAAAAGAGTGGTTCAGCATCAACCCCTTCCTCTTCTTTTCAGCAGAGGGCATGTGATTGGTGGCTGTAGCTGTTGAGCCTCACAGTGAGCATGGGCTCTGTCCCAGGAGCGGCCGATACCGGGTTACTGTCCGAGCTCTGGGAGTAATGAAAGTACTGAGATTGGCTGTGGTAGGCGACCGAGAGTTGGCTCTTCTTCACCGCCAGCCGCCGCCTACGGGCAACAGAGCACCTGGACCAAGATGGCTGCCGCCAGAAGAAGAAGAGCACCCGCGGCCGCCACCAGGTAGTACCAGTGGGTGGGTATGGGTGGCAGCGACAACGTGTCTACAGTGGGCTCACTCCCTTCAGGAACACCTCCCCCTGGTGGAGAAATAAGGAATAGTTTGGCTCGGGGGTGGGGGGGTGGGGGGGAGTGAGGGAGAGAAGGCAAGCAAGGCACATCCAATGGACAGGAATTCTTTTAGTGCATATTTTTTCTTCACGTGTCATTCTTCTCCCCTGTGGTTTTTCATCACATCAACAGCAGGCGTACAAGATCAGAGGCATGCAGAAGCATGCTGGCTCAAAACCAAATAAAGTCTTCATCACAGGTAATGGCCAAAACAAATCAAATGCATCCTTTTTTTTGGATCTTATGATTGAAGCTCAGATTTCAGTCGATGGCGAGCGAGGTGATTTTCACACCAAGAGCGGAAATAGCGCGGTTAGGGATTTGCAATTAGGCGGTGAAGTTGAACTGATCCTACACTCTAAATGAAGCTCTCATTTAATAACTTGGTGTGAAAAAAGGTTGGGATTATTAGCTTCGCACGCACGCCTCACACACAAGCGCACACACAATCAGAGTGCCGAGACGTCTGAACAATGTTCAGTACTGATCAACTTAACAACGATATGTTAAGCTTGAATGCATTCAAACCGAAAGATGTTTCAAGCCATCTGGTATATTTTTTATTGAAATGGGTTGAGTCAAGATGCAAGGTGTGAAAATAGTTGACCTGTTGTGTATCTGATAAAAAAATTCTGTTACTGTAATGTTACATATTTAAGGTTGAGAATAATGTAATAATGTGGAAAACAACAAGTGTTCGCCCATTGAGGAGCCACTACTCCCTGTTGGTACAGGATGTTCCAAAATCATAAGACCTCACAGAGCCTACATGAGAATGTTCCGGGTCGTTCTCTAATTGTTTTGGAGATGGCACTGGAATTTTAGTTTTGGCAGCTTCAGTCGACACACGTTGCCCTGTTCTGTCCTAATCTGTTTCGGTTACTTCTTTGGCCAGTTCTTCCCTCTTCAAACTCCAAAAAATTCTCAGTAGTGAGCCCCAAAACAGCTCCTCTAATCCTCTGAACCTCTGAAATATTTTGGGCAGAACTGCCTTCCAAGACATGTGCTCTCCAATTCATACAAGTCTGGTATGTGAAACTAAACCCAATATAAGCACTGAAAATCATTGACATAACAGCGGTTAGCCGAGAAGCTAAGAACTCTAGCTAAGCTAAGACAAATTTACCAAAATCAGCAGCTCAAAGACCAGACACAGAAATACAGGCACAGGGAATTAGAAGGACAGAGATATAGACAGAGAGAATTGGAGAGACTCAGAGAGAGCTGAGAACCACTCTGAGTACTTGACCATGTCACATAATTACTGAGTGAAATGGTGCGTTCACCTGCCACTCCTCTGTGCACACGCTCATTAGAAAGACCTGAGAGGAGAGTGACACGAGCGTGGCAGCCCAGTCACTCTATCTGATTACTTTTCGCTGAACAGAGTGTTGTGTGTGTGTGTGTGTGTGTGTGTGTGTGAGTCACGGTGGACGAAAAAATTGCAAACACATCACAACGCACAAATTCCCAAGCTCTTATCTTATTGGAACCAGCAGCCAGAAACACTATATCAAGCAATAACATCAATCCCCTATAGCTCGCCCAATATTTTTCCAGGAGGCAGTTATTTAAAACCATGGATGTCAAAGCAATAGGCAGAATTTCTCTGCAATAAGCCGGGTTTGGCTGGAATCGTTGGGCTCGGGTGTCAGTTGATGGTTTCTGGGTGCTTATGATGACTTCGGGAATCGTTTGTCAACACGGCAGCATTGATCAAGCAGCGAACGCGGCTCTCGCACACCCACAGGCCATATTTTACTGGCAAAACTGGGCCGGCTACATAGGTGCCATCAAGCAAAGCTCCCATGAGCCAAAGCCGTATTGCAGAGCAGCGAGCAGGAAGCAGAAAACATTCAAGTAGCATGTGACGTCATTGCGCTAACTGTCTGAAAAGTGGCAGACTCACCTGTTATGTCGGTTGGCATGGCAACAAAGGGTTCTGTCAGGGGAATAAGAGCCAAAGAACACGGCTTAAAATATAAACAATTGTATGTATTTTGAGTGCATTCATTACACACAGGTCTTGACAGGAATCGATCCCGGCATTGCAATGACTATGAACGCATTTCCTACTTAGCTACATATTTAATATTTTTAATAGGGTGGTTTGAACCCTGAATGCTGATTGGCTGTAAGCCAATATATATCAGACTGCACACCTAGTGCATGACAAAACATTATTTTCTAATTGCATTGGTAAAAGGTTTATAATAGCAAGAAGGCGCTGAGGGTTTCATGGTACATCACGGCTAAGGATTGTATGTAGGCAGTTCTGTTGCACTGTGCATTAAAACAACCCTTAATGTCTAAAAACAACTCATAGCTATATTAGCCATAGACCACACCTCCTTAAAAACAACCCTTAATGTCTAAAAACAACTCATAGCTATATTAGCCATAGACCACACCTCCTTTTGCCTTACTGATATATTTGATCTTACATTAGCTTAGAAATACACTTCTATTTCTATAACTACATCATTATATTATAACCTGAAAAATACGCTAGGAAAGCAAAATTCTGTCTGAACTGATTGAATAACATTTCTGATGACATCAATGTCACCACAAAGCCAGCTCATTACTTTCTTAGTAATGTAATTGAAAAGAAACAGAATAAATAGGCACGGGGGTATGTATGTCATCAAGTATGCTCTTGTGGTAGAATGCAATGTCAAAGAGTGTGTTATTTTCAGTCGGGTGACTGGGGACAGCGACTGTGTGAAGTTGGAGTCATTTAAAGTTGTTTATCGGTGGAGTCCAGTTGAGCTGGGGAAGCTTGCTGCCTGGCTGACTGACTCCTCACACACTACGTTCAGTCTGATTGAGTTGGAATGGCAACAAAAAGAACGGGGCCCGCAGAGAGGGGTGACTTGGGAAGCGGGGCTTTTTTGGCGCTAACACCAATGTGCAACGAGCAAACTCGACTGCGCTGGTTGATAAGAGCACTCCCAGCATGCCTTGGGAATGAGGAAGACGGAGGGGGGCGGGTGGGCACCTTCGTGTCGGTTGACGGGGTGGGGGGGTTCATCTTTCGTCTCAGAACCACAGTACCGCACTCACAAATACTGCCCAACTCTAGGGCCTGATGTTCAGACTTGGAAGTCAAACTCTATGACGGCAGGTTTTTGGCATGGAACCGGCGGGCTGTGATCTGTCGAAGACCTACTCCTAAATCCCCCTGCTCTGGCTAGATTAAGAAGCCAAGCTCCCGCCCTCCCTCTCTCACACACACCCACACACACACACCCACACACCCACACACACACACAGACACACACAGACACACAGACACACACAGACACGCGCCTGTGCTATTTCTTGGGAAACTGTCTGCCTAGTAATTCCCTTTGACGGCTCTGGAAAGCTCTGTTTACAAATACGAGAGGAAGAGAAGAAGAAGGAATCTAATGAAACATAGATTAGTATCGCCGGGGCCCACAAGGCCTTTATGGCCTACTTTCTATTCTTCCTTTCTTCCTTCCTTTCTTTCTTTCTATTCACTGGCGCAGGGAGAACACTCGTTTTCTCCTTTCATCTCGTCACTGTGGCTTTGAGAAGTCGGCCGGTCCCCAAGACTCCACTGAGGGAACTGTGGGTGTGCGTGGGTGTGGGTGTGTGTTTGGTGACGGGGGGCTGTTCAGAGCACGACCGGAGTGACAGTTTGGGGACCCCAGGGGTGGAAAAGGGAAGGAGACTATAGAAAAGGAATGGATGGTGGAGAGAGAAATGGAAACAGGAAGACAGATGGAGAGAGAGGGGGAGAAGTTTATATATATATATATATTATATATATATATATATATATATATATATATATATATATATATATATATATACACATACATACATACAAAGTGAGTCAGGAAGTGGGATGTTGAGTGAAGTGGTGGGGGAATGACAGAGTAAGATACCTGGGTAGCTAGCTGGTTGGGTGTGTGTGAGTCTGTGCACGCTTGTATGAGAACACGTGTGTGAGTGACTACATGCTTTTGCTTGAGCGCGCACGTGTTCCCGCGGTTGGCAGACTTACGCGTGCATTCTTCCAGAGGTGTGTCCGTACTCATGTGGATGTTGTCGATCATGATGTGGCCCTTGGTACCATGGTCAAAGAAGCCTTCCATAACCACCTGACAATTAAGAAGAGGAGGAAAAGATAGATGCAAATAAACTAGATGCAAAGTCTCACACATAGAATCACATTGACATTTTAGTCATTTGGGAAATGCTCTCATCCTGAGCTACGTATTGGGGCTAATAGGCACATATTGTCCTTGCTCAAGGGCATGTTTATCACCTTGTGCGCAACAGTGACGTTTCAGGGACGCATCCTATGTTCTAACCAAATGTCGTGAAAATGAACTACTACTACAGCTCTTACAATCACCAAAGAAAAACAGTTTTTAGGCTTTTCTATGGAAAGGAAGCGCGAAGGAGGCGTGTCTACGCTGGAGTACCTGATACTCTTTGGGTGATCGGGGCAGGATGGTGCGTCCTTCCTTCCAGACAGAGCCCTGGTCCCCGTGGAGAGCCCAGAGTAGGGTTTCCTCGTGGTGGGCGTCGCGGAGCATGACCCTCAGCGTGCCCTGGGCCTCTCCCCACAGCTGGTAGGAGAAAAGCAGGCAGAGAGGGCCAGTGTCGGACCCCACCGCTGGGCTCAGGATCCTGGCTGGCTGCTGCTCCGTCTTGGTGTTGGCCTCAATGTACAGGTAGCTGTTTGGGTCTGCATATGGGAAGGGAAATGATTGGTGGGGAAGGACGGGACAATAGCATGAAGGGTTAAGGTGCATATGTGCATGTGCCTGTGTATACGCGTCTGGCCCCTGCATGACATCACATATATATTTACACACGCGCTCATGCTCACTCGCATGAAAAACACAACTACAAGGTCATACTTACGTAAGCAGGGGGATGACACGTACAAAAATATTTTCACCCACAGAACAGGGTCAGGTATGTTAAGGCCAACCGCTAAGGGAAGGTCACTAATTAAGAGCCAGCCTGAGGCAGCCATTCCCATTGGTATTCAGGTGGGCCACTAACACAATAGCAATTGTTTCAGACACACACTCCTGAAGTTGTCCATGGAAGAGGATGTTTAGTTCCTGAATTGGACCGGGTACACTCTGGAGTTGGACCTGATGGGGAGGATTCCGTTTTGTGGCCTGAATTCTTCGGAGATAAGTGGATCCTATTGTCCAGGGCCAACTCTTTGCTGATAAGATAATCCATGCTTTTTTACAGTGCTTAAGTGAGGTGTGTGTGTGCTGCATTTGCCATCAATGCTCCATTTGCTTAAGCAACAGTACATCCAAACAGCCCTAACACCCACCATCATAAGCCATTAACGCCAAACGCGAAAGAATCAGTCAGATCCTTACATTTCCTTTTTATTTTATAAAAAAATGCTATCAAATGTATTCTTCTCCTGTTATGACTTAATATAATAATATTTTCTCATAAACCTTTTTTCATGGTATTAAATACTATATTATAAGCATATACTCTGTAACCAGGCAACGGGTATTAACTGTAAACATTGCAGTTGATTAGTAATGAAAAGCGCTATATCAGATTTATACATAATTAATGTCTTATTAAGCAATCTATCATCAAAAGACAATTAAAACTGTAACCTAAAATATTTATTTTATTTTAAAATCTCCAACATCTGAGATAGTTTGGTCCTCTCCACCTCTCTGCTCAAGATAAGTTCACCTGCAATGTGTGGATGACAGTTCCGATATAGGCATGTCTGATTAAAAACTGAGTAATCAATCCTTTCATTCTTTCATCTGGCAACTGTACAAAACAATCAGTTATTGTTGCTGACCGAACTCAATATTTTCTTCAGTTATATGAAAGCTTAACTCTTACCGGTAGAAGGAGAGCAATAAAAAAAATCACAATATGTCCACTTGAAAACTTCAAATGTGAATTTGTGTGTGTGAGTGAGGGAGAATGCTTTTAGTACCTTTAGACGCTTTTAGTTCACTACCGTTCAAAGGATTTGGGTCAGTTCGATATGGCCTTGTTTTAGAAAGAAAAGTGTCTGTCTATGTTTGACGGTGGTTACATTTCTACATCCCCATCCCTAACTTTTATGACAAACTAAGTGGGTTCAGAAATAAGGAATAGGCTGGTATGGCTTTTAAGTTGAAGCTAGTCTAGAACATGGTGGTCCATGTGGACATGATGTCACAGACTTCAATTACATCGCTGGTGTGATGTCATGAAAGAGTTCTGGTCAAAAGTAGTGTACTCTAAAGTGAAGCAGTATTTTATAACTTACATCATTGCAAGACACTTTAACAATGTACCTGAAGCAATTCTTCAAATTACTTCTCTTCATTAGCTGCACCCCATTTCAGATAAGGATCTCCAGTATCCATTATCTGAGACAGTTCAGACCCCTCCACCTCATTCCTCTCAACCAGTTCACCTGTAAAGTGTTGAGCAGCGTTTCTAAGGATGTTCTGTGTTCAAGGCCGACCAGTCAGATGAATGGAGGACCTCCCACATCTGGAGGAGTGGATGCTTCCCAGAATAAGGTTTGTTTTGCCTAACAGTTAATGTGCAGTCTGAATTGGCAACCTAGATATTGCTATAGAGTGCACAGCGGGAGACATCTGATTATTATTATTTATTTATTAATTGACAGGGACAATGGCAACATTTGCTTTGGAGTACGCCTCCCTCTGCATGTCAGAACCAGCCCAACACAGCTCCAGCCACCATCCAATCAAACTCCTGCTATGGATGAGATCAGGATGATTTCATGGACTGGACAGAGGGGCCCCAGAAAGATAATAACATAAGTCCATGGCAGAATAAAAACCTCTGTCATAAGGATGAGCAACCTATGGACATTGATGTTGTGGGCAACAATCAATCAACATTAACAAGCATGATTTCTTTCCTCCAAATGAAGGGACTCTCATAATACCTTGTCCAACACAGAGATTGATCTGTAGGACACAGCAAAAG
Organism: Esox niger; assembly: GCA_016801105.1. Lineage (NCBI taxonomy): Eukaryota > Metazoa > Chordata > Actinopteri > Esociformes > Esocidae > Esox > Esox niger. The sequence goes on from JACXGJ010001639.1 coordinate 13,590, forward strand.
CTGTTACTATTCAAAATAGATAAATAAACAGCCTGTATATTGGCATGTATCTTTGATTGGAATGAGTTCAGAATTATTTTATATTCTTCATGTGGGTACTGTGAAACCTTAGCACTTTGAGATTATTTCTGTAAAGAAAAATGATCAAATTTAAATAAATTATTGTTATTATTATTGTTATTAGTAACAATAATAATAGTATAATATTTTGTTGTGAAGGGAATTCAACAGTAATTTCATTCATATAAAAATGTCAGGCTACCTGTATGCTGACAGCAGTAAGCATCCATAATGTAGATTCAGATAACTCCCTGGTAATTCCATATGGCAATGAAATAGTCTGGAAATTATAACCAACTTTAATCTAGAAAACAAGTAGAAATGAAAATGTGCGTGTGTGTGTGTGTGAGAGAGGATGCTTTTCGTACATTAAGAAGTGTGTATTATCTTGGGCTGTATTTATGTGTGGCCCCTTTAACAGCCTGTCTAACAGATCACACAGTAGAATATTTGTAGGGGAAGAGGGCTTCCAAGATGACAACCATCCTTTGCTCTTCATAAACCCTGACTAGAGTGTGTCACATCAGTGTGTGACAGGGTCTCCCTTGGCCCTTTCCAGAACTGTGTGTCTGTGTATATCTCATGTCTATGTTTGACGGTGGTTACATTTCTACATCCCCATCCCTAACTTTTATGACAAACTAAATGGGTTCAGAAATAAGGAATAGGCTGGTATGGCTTTTAAGTTGAAGCTAGTCTAGAACATGGTGGTCCATGACGGCATGATGTCACAGACTTCAATTATGACGCTGATGTCATGAAAGAGTTCTGGTCAAAAGTAGTGTACTCTAAAGGGAAGTAGTATTTTATAACTTACAACAGTGCAAGACACTTTAACAATGTACCTGAAGCAATTCTTCAAATTACTTCTCTTCATTAGCTGCACCCCATTTCAGATAATGATCTCCAGTATCCATTATCTGAGACAGTTTGGACCCCTCCACCTCATTCCTCTCAACCAGTTCACCTGTAAAGTGTTGAGCAGCGTTTCTAAGGATGTTCTGTGTTCAAGGCCAACCAGTCAGATGAATGGAGGACCTCCCACATCTGGAGGAGTGGATGCTTCCCAGAATAAGGTTTGTTTTGCTTAACTTTAATGAGTAGTCTGAAATGGCAGCGTAAATGCTATAGAGTGCACAACAGCAGACATCTGATATAGATGGGGAATATAATTTATTTATACATTTATTTATTTAAAGGGACAATGGCTATATTTACTTTAGAGTACGCCTCTTTTGCATGTCAGAACCAGCCCAACACAGCTCCCACCACCTTCCAGACAAACTCCTGCAAATGCCGAGATCCAGATCACTTCATGGACTGGACAGAGGGGCCCCAGAAGGATAATACCAATATCGGTCTATCGCAGAATAAAAACCTCTGTCATCAGGATGAGCAACCTACGGACTTTGATGTTGTGGACAACAATCAATCAATATTAACAAGCAAGAACACAGTCCGGCCAAGCCAATCAGCACGACCAAGACAACCGTCGGCTCCGGCCATCAAAAGCTGCTACTTATTGGTCATTCTCCCATCAGAATAAAGTGAAATGTAGGCTATCCAGCCAGACAAGCCATATACAGGCAACCACGAACCAGACACCAATGTCCAACAGCCAAACAGCAACATCCACTAACACAAGTCTTGGCAACTTGAGGTAGAGAAAACTTCAGCAGCACTATATCCCAAAGAGGAGGAGGATGTAGATTTCTTTCCTTCAAATGTAGGGACTCTCATAATACCTTGTCCAACACAGAGATTGATCTGTAGGACACAGCAAAAGCTGTTACTATTCGAAATAGATGAAAAAACAGCCTCCATATTGGCATGTATCTTTGATTGGGATGAGTTCAGAATTATTTTGTATTCTTCATGTATTCTCAATATTACTTTATTATAATATTTAGTTGTGAAGGGAACACAACAGTTTTTCATGCATATTAAAAGTTATGGCTACATGTATGTTGACAGCAGTAGGCATCCATAACGTAGATTCAGATAACTCCCTTGTAATTCCATTTGGCAATGAAATTGGAAATGATAACCATTTATCTTGAAACCAACTAGAAATGAGAATTTGCGTGTGTGTGTGTGAGAGAGAATGCCTTCAGTACATTTAGAAGTGTGTATTATCTTGGGCTGTATTTATGTGTGGCCCCTTTAACAGCCTGTCTCACAGATCACACAGTAGAATATATGTAGGGGAAGAGGGCTTCTTCCAAGATGACAGCGACCCTCTGCTCTTAAGCCCTGACTGCGTGTGTCACATCAGACAGCATGTGACAGGGTCTCCCTTGGCCCTTTCCAACACTGTGTGTGTGTGTGTGTGTGTGTGTGTGTCTTTGTTCGATTAAAAACGTTCCCACTCTATCAAACCGACCTTATTAATGTGTTAACCCAGCCCCCCCACCCCCACACCCCTCGGGTGAACACAGTGCCTCTGAATGCTTCCCCATTGTTCCACAGCTTGTTCTGCAGACAGCTCATAATAGCAAGAGACGTCCCCCCCAATACAATGCAACAGCGTTATTAATCCATTCTCTCAGTAGTCTCCTGCAGCGAGCGAAGACAACGTGTGCTCGGTCTACAAACACAGGCCTTGTTACCGATGACAACCGCCACAGGTTGCTAACGCGCTGGATCGACTGCTGTCGTGTCTTCACGTTTCAGAGAGAGATCAGAAGGTTAGTGGGTCTGGGTTTTCTAGGTCATGAGACGGTGAGAGAGGGGGGGGAAGAAACGAGAGGGATTCTCTCGAGGCTAACAGGATGATCCGATTGGACGTTTTGGCTACGGCTGTAACCCAGGCATTACCCAACCGAAAGCCCAGGTGACATAAGAGATTCCGAAGCACAAGAGACCAAAAACACCCCTCTTAAATTCCTCACAGCTGCAGCAGCAACTTGTTAAATCTTTCCCATTTGGAATATTTCAAAACCAATGAATTTTAAAACAAGGCTTGAATAACCATCCATCTAACCCTCCGTGGCAGATATCCGATTGGTGCCCTGTTCCCTCTTTCATAGTGCACTACTTCTGAACAGGGCCCATTCCACCAGCTCACAGCCCTGGTCATAAATAGTTTACTATAAAGGCAGTAGGGTGCAATTTATACCACAACCAGAGTAAAGAAATCCTCAAAGAAAAATTCTAAACCGCTCAAATCTTTTATTAATATGCCAAAAGCTTCACTCTTTTTTTGATCCGGGGTTATGTTTAAAGGGAAATGAATAATTGTTTTTTCAAGGAGGCTCTAAGTAAATGGAAGTTTACTTAAGGGGCCAAAGATTTGCCTACAAGGTAATCGGAGGGGGCGGGGGCAGCGCACAATTGGGAAAATGTTTTGTCTTGTTTTTCCCCTGGAATCTTCTCCTGCTGTAGTTGATTAATTCAACTGGGTTTGAACTTTTACTGCCCAGTGTGCTGACAGAACATTCTGTTAGCTTCACAGCAGTGTTGTGCAGTCACGTGAAGCAGAGCGGTTCAGAGGATGTTAAATTGGTCACACATTATTAGTGTATATGTGTGTGTGTGTGTGTGTGTGTGTGTGTGTGTGTGTGTATAAGCCAGTGTTTTCCAATGTGTTTCCACACAAAGTCACAAAACAGGGCTGAAGCTCAAATCGACAATCCAGATGTGTACAAACACCAGACATAAGCGCAACTGAGCTAAAGAACATCTCTTAAGCTAGAGTGGCTAGCTAACCCATATCTTTCGCCACTGTCTCCACCATTGCCTGTGCTAATAAAGGGGTGGGGAGTCCTAGCCGTGCTATGTCCTGGGAGACTCACCGGCGGCGGGCAGAGAGAGGTCCACACTGGGGCTCTGGGCCGGAGCTCTGGAACTGGTGTGGAGGAACCAGTGCAGAGGTGCGCTGGGGTCGTGGGTCCAGCCACACAAACCTTGCTCAAAGTCACAGACACCGCCCCCAGAAGATGAGCTGGCTACTAAAGGCAATGGCAGGGATAGGGCGAGAGAAGAGGGAAAACTGTAAAAACATCAAGAAAAGAACACCTACAAAATAGTACTGGGCAGAATTTCCCTAATTCGCTAGGTGTTGCCGGTCTCTGGGCTGTGCTACTCACCTGTTGCCGGTCTCTGGGCTGTGCTACTTTCCATTGGAGGCATGGTTGTGATGGCCAGCGTGCTGGTTTCTATGGAGACACATACACACACACTGTCACTTATATCCAACATGCTAAAAGAATATGAAATGTTATTTACTGTAGAGGTCACGGAAGAAATCGCTGTCTGATCAGTTGGTTTAATAGTGAACACCAGAATGGGAACAGGATGGCTGAAGATATAGGCACATGTCTGGTTGTTTTCTAATTTCCGATTTTTTGATCAATGGTGAACGGTTGAGATGTGATGGATAAAGCAATCATTAAAATGTACAGTAGTTCAGAAGGTCATTCCTAGTTATGCTTTATCTGAAAGAAATGTAAGCAATTCAGCGATAACTGTAACGCTGAAGGATGGAAGCAGGACACAAGCGCAGGGAGAATGGAGAACATTTAATAACGGAACCAAAACATGATGAAACCGAAACTAAAATACAGGACAGGAACAAACAGAACTTCGTTACTTAAGGGTAAACCAAAACAAATACCAACAGGATACAATGGAGAAGAAGGAACTTAAATAAGGTCCATGAGGGAAAACAGATGCCGGGCAGTAAACAACTAAAACAGGTGGCCGTGATGAAGTGAGGGTGTTGGATTCACTGCCGTGCCAGAACGTGACAGTTACACTTTATGTTGAGAGTCCAAATTTCCATCTGTAGATCTTCTATAGATAGTAATGATAGTAATGCTATCAAAAAACTTTCAACTAACTTAAACCATCAGTGAATAAACAACTGCTTGCTTAGGTTTGTGTTAAGTTTAGAATGAAGTTTAAGATAAAGTTAAGGTTAGGGATAGAACAAAAGTTAGGATTACGATATAGGGAACGGTTAGGGTTAGTAGATAGTTAAAATATTATGGGTAGTCAATCTGTAGAGCATCTATAGGCAAACCTTTGGGACTCTCAAAATGAAGTGTTACCAATTCAACTTCACTGCTAAGTAAATGAACGTTTCTGACTTAATCTCAATAGCTTCCAATCTCTGCTCTCTAAAAACGAATGCTAACGAGCACCTAAAATAGAGCTGAATTGCAGTAATAATGTGAGATAACCTCCCCTACTTCCCACAGCCCTCCCTCCTTCTCATCCTCACTCCCGGAAGAGGTGACGGACCGAGCTAGGCGGTGATGGCACCGGACACCCAGTAATGTTATGTATTTTAACCCAGGCGCCTCCCATCCTCTCTGAGTCTCTCGAGCCAGACGTCCTGCCTCCCTCTCTGGACCTGCACTGTCTCCACCTCCATAAACAGCTCCGTCAGACCAGTGGCTAGGGCCAAGGCCAGGAGCAGACATCACTGGCTCCATGTGATGGATGAGCCTAGCTAGTCCCCCTCGCTACACTTAGGAATGGACTCTATCTCACCCACGCACAAACACACAAACACACACACACACGCACACACATACATACACACACACGCACGCACACACACACACACACACACAGCTGTGACACAGACCTAACAGCAGCACATGGTCAAGAAACTGCATAAGGAATGTTATCAGATCAGAATGGCTCTGTTATTGGGACCAGATGGAACAACCCCTGTTCTGCTATGCAACAACTGAGAGAAAGGTCTGGATCATGTCTGCTTTCTAACCACATCTAACCAGGACACTAATTATATTATCAAACACCCCTGGCTGCCTATATCTCATCATGGGACGTTTTTTCAGTCGCAACCGCCCCCACATATTTGTACAATCAATATATAAGAATGAATACAAGCACTGGATGGAGACACTTCAGTAGGTTAGGTGGGGGATATTGTTTAACATTGCTAACACATAGTGGCGTAGTCAAAGCTCTTACGTAAATGGAAGAAACTGTGAGGCAGAATTGCGCATCACAAAATTGGGAGGGGAGAGCCAAAATGTACAAACCAAGTAAATAATAAAATTCAACGTACAGAGAGATTTTTCTCACACTGTTTAATGTGTAAGACAGAACTGGTCACTACAGATGAATTTCTCTCCAAACATTCTGGATTTCCCTATGACATCATGTATAGGTGATACGACATGTGCAATGTTTAGAGAAACACAGCAGACACACCCAAACATCTGAATATCAAGACCACCGTTCAAACGCCAATGCTTCTAGCTATGATACATACAATTAGGTCTGAAAAAAATTGGACACTGAAACAGGTTTAAAGCGCAGTCTCTCATCTTTAATTTGAGGATATTCACATCCAAATTGGAGGAAGGGTTTAGGAATTACAGCTCTTTAAGCAGATGAAAGGTCTGGAGTTGATTCTAGGTGTGGCATTTGCATTTGGAAGCTGTTGCTGTGAACCCTCTCAGTGCAAGTGACACTGGCCATCCTTAGGCTGCAAAACCAAATCCATCAGAGATAAAGCAGGAAAATTAGGAGTGGCCAAATCAACAGTTTGGTACATTCTGAGTACAAAAGAACAGTGGGCTCTGCAATACAAAAAGGCCTAGACACCCACAGAAGACAACAGTGGTGGATGACCGTAGAATCCTTTCCATTTTAAAAAGAAACCCCTTCACAACATCCAGCCAAGGGAAGAACACTCTCCAGGAGGTAGGCATATCGTGATCCAAGTTTACGGTTGTGCTCATAAGTTTGCATACCCTGGAAGAATTTTGGAAAAATTGTCATTGATTTTGAAAATATGTCTGATCATGCAAAAAACTTTTTTTAAGGATAGTGATCATATGAAGCCATTTATTTTCACTTAGTTGTTTGGCTCCTTTTTAAATCACACAATTTGTTACAAACACACAAGTTGACACACAGGTGAAAAGGGCATCAAAAGGTCAATTTCCTACACCTGTTGCTTTTAAAATTGCAATTAGTGTCTGTTTATAAATTGTCAATAAGTTTGTTAGATCTCATGTGGATACCCTGAGCAGGCTAGATACTGAGCCATGGGGAGCAGAAAAGAATGGTCAAATGACCTGCGTAACAAGGTTATGGAACTTCATAAAGATGGAAAAGGATATAAAAAGATTTCCAAAGCCTTGCAAATGCCAGTCAGTACTGTTCAATCACTTATTAAAAAGTGGGAAATTCGGGGATCTCTTGATACCAAGCCACGGTCATGTAGGCCAATAAAGATTTCAGCCAAAACTGCCAGATGAATTGTTCGGAATACAAAGAATAAGCCGCCGGTAATCTCAGGAGAAATACAGTCTGCTCTGGAAAAAAACGGTGTGGTTGTTTTAAGGAGCACAATACGACAATACTTGAACAAAAATTAGCTGCATGGTCGAGTTGCCAAAAATAAGCCTTTACTGCACCAGTGCCATAAAAAAGCCTGGTTATAATATACCTGACAACACCTTGACACATGACACAGCTTCTGGCACACTGTAATTTGGAGTGGTCACAACCATAAGTGCTATGTTTGGAGATGAGCCAACAAGGCCTATAGTGAACAGAATACCATCCCCACTGTGAAGAATGGTGGTGGCTCACTGATGTTTTGAGGGTGTGTGAGCTCAAAAGGCATGGGGAGTCTGAAAATTGATGACAAGATAAATGCAGCATGTTATCAGAAAATACTGGACAATTTGCATTCTTCTGAAAGAAAGCTGCACATGGGACTTTCCAGCATGACAATGACCCAAAACACAATAATGGTTACAGAAGAAAAAGTTGAAGGTTCTGGAGAGGCCATCACAGTCTCCTGAATATAATATCATTGAGTCACTCTGGGGAGATCTCAAACATGCTGGTTCATGCAGGACGACAGAAGACTTTGCATGACCTGGAGGCATTTTGCCAAGACAAATGGGCAGCTATACCACCTGCAATAATTGCACGCTGTCATTGATGTTAAAGGGTCAATACACAGTATTAAGAATTAAGTGTGTGCAGACTTTTGAACAGAGGTCATGATTTTTTCTATGTTGCCATGTTTTGTTTTATGATTTGTGCCATTATTGTCTGCACAAATTCAGCCAAATTCTGTAAAGTTGCTTCACTTTACAGATGGACAATGACCCCAAAAAAATGTATAGGCAAAGAAGTGGAATATTCTGCAATGATCGAGTCATCCACCTGAACTCAACCAGATTGAGCAGGCATTTCACTTGCTGAAGACAAAACTTAAGGCAGAAAGACCCACACACAACCAACTGGAGACTGCTGCAGTAAAGGCCTGGCATTGTTTCACAAAGGAGGAACCAAGCATTTGGTGAAGTCCATGCATTCCAGACTTCAAGCAGTCATTACCTGCAAAGGATTCTTGACAAAGTATTTTTCAAAGTATTTAAAATGAAAAATGTATTTATGATTGTGTTAATTTTCCCAATTACATTAGAGACCCTGAAATAAGGGGACTGTGTATGAAAAAGGTTGCAAATCCTAAACATTTTGTATGATATTTTTGTTCGTATTCTTGAATTAAATCTCAATTCTGCAAATTATGAAAATTGTGTCAGTGTCCTTATATTTCCAGACCCAACTGTAGTTCAGATGTACCAATGCAATGATGCTTCTTGGACATGGTTACAATTTTAGCAATGCACTGAAGAAACATTTAAAGAAGTAGCTCATAGTTCATATGCAGGAAGATGGCAATGAGTCCTGCTGTGAATAAAACAATTCCCTCAGAGACCATGGCTGTCTAAATATGGACACGATGGTCGATTGATCGTTGACATCTTGTGGTGTGACAACCTCCTGTGAGGAAACAAATGAAACAGATGAAACAAACACAGCCGGATGTCTGGAGATGTGGAGGAATACCCCTATACGCTTCTACATAAAAGGATAGCACTCAGCTTGTGGTCTCTGACATTAGCGCAATGCTAATCTGACATTAGCCTGTTGCTAATTTGACATTAGCTTCCGTAACAAATTTCACATCCAAGCCCTTTCTTTTATCCTCTTTTCTCCCCACTCTCTGTTTTGTCAGTGTGTTCTGTTATTTAATTCCTGTAGTTCAGCCTTTCTTCCTCTAGACTCACTAGTGCAAGGCGGTGTCTTAATTACAGATGGCCAACAGATGCTTCACACACAGGAACGTGTGCACAAGCGCAGCCATACACAATATTCCACCAAAGATTCCTCTAGAACACAGGATCTACACGCTTTCAAAGGTGTTAACTGCTATTCCCTTTGTGGGGTTTGACAATGGTGTTTGTATGTGTGAGATAGAGGTGTCAGGGTGTAACGGGAGAGACGAGGAGCCGTGACCTGCCAGCCTCTCTCTGAGTCCTCTCCCTAAGTGCATAGCTGCAGAGTCTCACCAAGAGGCATCCCTAATACAGTGTCAATGTGACATCCTACAGTTGCGGGAGGACTCCTGGTGCAGGAAAGCCTCCTGGTGCAGGAAGGCCTCCTGGTGCAGGAAGGCCTCCTGGTGCAGGAAGGCCTCCTCATGGAGCAAATCTCTGACCAAGGCTTTCTCATTTAGGGAATCGGTTCCCTCCAGCAGGGACAGTGTCCATCGACATTAAGGATCTAGGACTAGGTCCATTCTATTCATTTAATTATATTACATTTGGATCTCATAGTTCTCCCCCTTCTGGACAACAGCCATCGCTCTCTCCAAACAATCTGACTCAGCAAAATATGAGGATGGAGGAAAAAAACTTCAATTATGTAAAGAGCCTTTCTGTAATTCTCTGCCTGGCAGCAAATGCAAACAGACACACGCACAGACGCACAGACAGACACACACACTCCTCAGGATGCCAGAGTGCATGCTGGGAAAACATAATGTTTCCCCACCCAAGTGAAGACTGGCCAAATGACCTCACTTTGCCAGATTTGTCATAGATTAAACACACACTCATGGATGTGGTTCCATGTGTGTGAGACATTGTGTGTGTGTGTGTGTGTGTGTGTGTGTGTGTGTGCGCAAGTGTGCACGCATACTCGTGTATTTGTGTCTGTTTGAGAGTGTTTGTGTGTGTTTGTTCCAAAGAGACTGGAATGGACAGTGCAGCACGCAGAGAGGGAGTGAGTGATGATAAAAAACAGAAGAGGCGCAAAGAACAAAAGCATTGACAGACCCACGCAATAAGCCTGGGAAACAGAGAGAAGAAAAGACAGGACCATGTGTGAGACTTAATAAAGGGAAAAATGAGAGGTAGAGAGAGGGGGAGAGAGAAAACGAAAAAAACGGAGGGGAGGAGAGGTAGGGAGAGGGGAAGATTTAAAAGTGAGCAAAAAGATGAAGAAAAGGAAGGATAAAGAAGGAGGGCGAGGAGAGAGACACAGAGAGAGAAAAAAAGCGAGAAAGAAATCAAGTAAGAAGAGAGATAGAAATATTCCCCAAACTTACTGGAACTACAATGTTGTGTTATACCACTTCAGTCTTTCTGGGATCTCCTGCGCGGCCAATAAAGAGCAACCTGTGACAAAATGCGTGGGAACAGGGCTCTTTGTCCTGTTCTCAATGCCTTTTACATACTGCAGGGTAAACACCACGGGGCTTGCTGAAGATTTGAGGTGATAGAGGCTGCTGAAGGATTGCGGGTTTAAATCCCAATCCTAACCGGAGAATAGTTTATTTTTAAGTGTGTAGTGGCCACAAGGGGAAGCAGAGGAAAGGGTTGGGGTGATGGAGCAATGTAGGAAAGGGGTGCACGACCTAACTCAATCCACTAGTTTAGGATGGTGTGTGGTTATGTGTGTGTGCTGTGTGTGTGTGCGTGTGTGTGTGTGTGTGTGTGTGTGCGTGTGTGTGCGATGAGACTTCAGCTTAGATATCCTGTAAAGTCCCACTAGGAGCCATAGCAGTGTTTGTTTGTACAATAAGGGTTTTTGAGTGTTTGAGTGTCAGACGGAACCTTGCTGGGCCTCTGGGCCTGTGTGTGACAGGTGGAGATGAAGTGCGTGTGTATGTATGCGTGTGTGTGTGTGTGTAGGTGTTTAGCACAGCCGTCCTCTGGGAGCGATGAAACCTGTGTATCCAGATGCGTTGACTACCACACACACATCTGGATAGCAGACCACCCCAGCAAAGGTTGGGCGTGCGAGTGCATGTGTGCGTGTGTGTGTGTGTGTGTGTGTGTGTGTGCACCCCGCATACAGACGCACCCTGATTCCTCAAAAGCCATTTCTCCTGTCCGGCACAAAATGAACCTTCCCATTCCACTTATTTTTGAAGTCCCACATTCCCATCCGGCAGACCCTGCCCAACGTTCGCTGAAAGAGAAGTTTGCGCACCGTTGACGGTAATAAAAGAAAAAAGACTAACGGTGACATCATAAGGAGTCATGGTTTCCACTTTGAAGCCTTACTGATTTGAGGACCAGGAAATGTCCTCTTGCGCGCTAGTTAATTTTGGCCATCACTGTAACTGTAGCAAACAGTTGTTAAACAACCAATAGATTTAGTCTGCTGACAGTATGACTGATCGGAAGCGAATCAACATCAGGAAAGCCAACATAAAGCGCCACTGTCAAAACATTGAGACGGTTATGAATTGACCAAGTTGATGTTGTTTGAAGGGGAAAAATGAATCCTATAGGTTCGATAGAGGTTCAAACAGCAGCCCTTGGCAAGGGGAGTATACGAAAACAGATGGTGTTGTTCCACAGACCCGGTGTTATGATCTTACCTGGCAGGTCACAGCCGAGAATTTCGGCTCTCATCCCGATCCCGGCAGGAGACCACCTCTCTGGGTAGATCCTGATGAACTGGGCCGTGGTCTCCTCGAAACGACGTAGCTCTGGGGTATCGTAGTGGGTGTTCCCCTCAAATATCTGCAGGATACAGAAACATGAGGAAATCTTATTGAGCGACTCCGCCTTGATGCTGCAAGGTCCTGACGGATTTGAACACAGTAAGCGGGTTGACATGGAAACAGGATTCCTGCTTGACACAAACGGTTCCCCGTCCCTCAGCCACGTTCCCTCCGCAGACACCCACCTTGGGTAGGCTGGTCTTGGGGTCCATGATGAACCCCCAGTCCTTCCCGTCCAGGCTGTGAGCCACACGGTACTTCCGCACGAAAGCCCTGTTGTCCGTGTTGCTTGTCCCCTCCCCGCCCCTCGCCCCCTGGGTAATGACCCCCCTGACCGTCTTGGTGATCCCCAAGTCCACTTGGAGCCACTCCTCGCCAGCCAGGGGCTGAGGGGGGCCGGGGAACCAGCCCGAGCGGCTGGCCACCAGGCGGGCGTTCCCGGGCGACCACAGCATGTCCCGGGCCGATGACGCAGAGATCTGGGCATCCGGGAGGAGGCCCGAAAGGAGGCCCTGCATCTCAGAACACAGAGCATCTGAAGAAGAGGAGAAATGAGGGGGAGATTTACAATGCAAAATGCCCTTTATGGGGATGATATTACACCAAAAGCATTACAAACCCCACAATATATAAATAATAGTATTTGATGAGGAGACAAAACAGGAGGCAGAGAAGGGTCATACCTAGTTAACTAATGATCAACTTACTCAGAGGCAGATATGTCAACATGTATGGGTGGAGTTAAAGGACATGATAGACGAGGAGACGTAGGAGAAAGAGAGATGCAACTAGGAGAGGGCGCAAGGAAACAGGGAGACACACGGAAGGAAAAGGGGAAATGAATGAGACATAAAGAGGAGATAGAAGGAACAGAGCTTCAGTAGGGTTGACGGTTCATGAAAGTTTCATGCTGTTATGTCACAGCACAAGCTAAAGAGTTCAATTATGGATAAATGGTGATGGGAAAGAATGTGTGTGTATGTGTGTGTGTGTGTGTGTGTATGTGTGTGTGTGTGTTGTGGTGGGGGTTTGACATGAGGTCATCAGCTTTGTCTTGACGACTGCAGGTGCGTACCTGAGCTGTGAGAGTCGACCTAACACTCCGCCTGGGAGTACCAGGTAACTAGTGGCACTGTCTCTCTCTCTCTCTCCATCTCTCTCTCTTTCTCTCAGAATCACAGTTCAAGACAAGTGAACAAGCTTATAATGAATGATTGATTGGGACATTTTCTCTTGACATCCTCCCACAGAGAGGATGTTGAGGTTAAAAGCAAAAAGGACTTGATATCCTGACGTGAAGACACTGGCCGTGGGAAAGACGCAATGACAGAAAACGGAGACGATAGAGAACAAATCGGAGGCTGACAAAAGAGAGAGAAAGCGTCAGAGAATGAGACAAAAAAAGAGACAAATAAAAACCAAAACGAGAACAGCGAGTATATTTAAGCCAGGGATTGTTACGAAGGATAGTAGCAGAAAAGGCCAAAAGCAAGGAGGGTGAGGCGAGTCATTAGAGAAGCGCTGACAGAAGTTTTTATGAGGCAAATGCTCTGGATGCTTTGTGTGTTGCTAGTCCGCTGCCGGATTAAATGCGTAACGTAAAGGATGGACCCACGCACATACCTGTGATCTGGCAGCCATAGAGTTCAAAACGCAGGGCGATGCCGTTCTTCCAGGTTTGAGGTCGGATGCGCACGAAGCGGGCCAGGACAGGCTGGGGCACGCGGTTCAACACCACCTCGGAAGGGTCCGTGTTAGCATGGAAAATCTGGAGAAGGCAGGGAGAGTGTCAGCCGCTTGACAACCGGTTAGTCGCACATAAACTGAATGGAGCGATTCTTATTCAGCTCATTGCTTATATTTGGTAAATAATGGCGCTTGCAAACTCTGGATAGTGTGCTACATTCCCAGAACCACCTGTTTTATGAATGTACACACGCATGACTAAGTCGTTTTAGATAAGAGCCTGTGTGGAACCAGGATATTTAAAAACAGGGGACGCGTCGTCTGCCCATAGGAACGTCAATCTTCCAACTGCCTCCAAATACTATTTTTAGTGAGCAGTGGAGCAAGTTACAGGAAATGTTTCTTCGGATACATTTTAAGCTTACACTCTTCCTCGTCTCTCTTTCTCAAACACCACACACACACACACACACATCGATCATCCGCAGCGAGAGTACCGCTTCGCTTCACACATACAGAGACCCGGCTAAGCACAGACAACCCAAACACGGATCCAATGACAACCGCACAGCTGTCCGCCTGTGTTTGTGGGGCAAAAGGTGAGGGCTGCTAGGGGTTTGACAGGTTTGACTAAGTCACACACACACACTAACAATGCCAACACACACACACACACACACACACACAAAACCTGTCTGGAGAGTCAAAACAGTGGATATAGCTTTGTGAGACCTAACATGGCAAGGTCAGACAGGATTGAATGTTCTGTGAGAGTAACAGAAGGTCATGACAGGGAAAGGCTTCCTGTGGCATTCGCCCCCCCCACATCCGTCCCCATCCTGACACCTCCCTTTCCATCTTGACCCCTCAGGGAGTGAGGCTAGAGATCAGAGGGAAAAAGTACTACAAGACAGGAGCCAGGCAGACAGACAGATACAGACCAGAGAGACAGATTCAAACAGACAGAGAATGATCAAACAGACAGAAAAATAGAAAGCAGATAAGACTGATCAAGAAACAAAGACCAAACACACAAAGAAGCAGGAAACAAACAATCAAAGACAAAACGGGCCGACAAATAGACAGACAGAGGCCCCAAAACCCAGTTGGGAGGAACCAGCTTTGAGAGACATCTCACCTCATCGTCTATCAAGCTATCCGGTCTGGGGGACATCCTCCTCCGAAACCCGGTAAACCACACCTCAACAACAACCCCCTCTCTGTCCCTCTCTGTCCCTCTCTATCCCTCTCTGTCCCTCTCTGTCCCTCTCTGTCCCTCTCTGTCCCTTTCCACTTCTTCCTCTGAAGAGAGGCTTACAGGCAGTCAGAAACAGGACATGATAACACACACGCCCGGAGAGACAAACAAGCTTCCTTAAACACACTCTAAATGACGGCTGTAACTGTGAATTCATGGTTGTTGAATAAAAGAGAGACTGAGAGGAAGGAAGAGCCTTGGGCACTGAGGGCGGTCCAAACGGCACCCTAACACCTACATAGAGCACTACTGATGACATGGACCCATTGGGGTGCATAGGGTTCCGCTGAGGACACAGTCCCGGTAGAAAAGATAGTGTCCTGAGAAGCACCACACTGTCAGACACGGAGAGATGACCCTCCAGCTGACCGCAGACGCTGTCAAAGCGGGATGTTTTAACGGACTGATATTATTGGCTGCCTAGCAATACGGTACGTTCATTTCTTGTTTAAAGGAATGTTCATACTTGTCATCCCTCTATGTCAGTGTTTCCCAATCAGGCGTGTGAGTGCTATGGCAAAAATAAAAATGCGCACCGCTAGGGGTCCCCGGGACCGGGATTGGGAAACGCTGCTCTATGTCATATGCAATGTAGGCATATAATGAAGTCCTGCAGATGCAGATCTCTCGCTTTTCTCGTCTCTTTTGTATCTGGGTGTATGGGCCTTGCCTCTGCTTTCCTCTGCGCTGCGCTTCAGGCACGGAATGCTCTGATTGGCTGGGAGGGTTTGGTGGTACATTGGGTTCTCCAATAGAGGTTAATGCTACTTGTTAACTGGTCTTCGTGTGTGTGTGTGTGTATATATATATATATATATATATATATATATATATATATATATATATATATGTGTGTGTGTGTGTGTGTGTGTGTGTCTGTCTGGCCACAAGGTAAACAAAGGGGTTGACAAATGTTTCTGCCAGATCAATATAGAGATAATGTAACTGTCTTTTAACGTCCCAAAACACCATTTACCATGAACATTAAATCAGAATACATTTTACAACAAATTACTTAAGGAAAGTCATTACCATGAAAAGTTGGTATGTGATTAATACGTGTTTTTCTCTACATTAGTATTTATGTTTTTTGACATATTCTAAATATATTCTCACTGACATCCAAAAATACTATATATGTCAGGTTGAATTTCAGGGTCCAATTCACACACTTATCAAGAAAACATCCCTGGTGGTCCCCACTGCCTCTGATCCAGTGGGCTCAACAAACACGAGACAATCCTAGAAAATTCTTACTATCGGAGTATATGAAGCACATTTAGAAGAAATATGTTTAGACGTCTACTAGAGTAGATCTTTACCGGATTTACTTGAATCAATTTCAGTGAAGGTATCTTATACTTATTCTCAAGTACTTTTACTTGAAAATAGTGAGATATGAGAGGAAGAGAGTCGATGGTAGAAATATAGAGATAGAGACATAGAAAGCTCAGTTTCCCCTTGTCATATCCTGACCTTTGACCTCAACATCCCAATAATCCCTCCGAGTATAGCCAAGGCTAACATACCTGGACAGCTAAGTTTTAAGTGTGTGTGCTGTCTATCTACATCAGTGAATGTATACGTTCTAGTGCTTCTGTGTGTGAGGACACGGGTCGGACCACTGTTGCCATGGCATGCCGTGGGTGTCAATCAGCCAGTCGCCTGGCCGACTCCTCTAATCTGCCCGACGACGGGGGTGACCGGTCAAACTCCGCCCCCTACTCAGCACCCTGGGCGAAGAGGGCTAAATAATTAACGGTGTCGTGTTGTGTCTGCTCATGTGGCGGGTCATAAAATTATAACGATCTCCACCCCCCAAAAACGAACCCCCTAACCTAGTCCTGCTGCATCCCTCTTGCATTTACTTGACGGTCAGATGCCTGGAGTGGAAGGACACCGGGGGGACAGAGGCACCGCGTGTATTTAACTATTGATGCCCCCCCACATCACCTCGAAAGAGACTGTGTGTGCGTGTGTGGAGGTGGTGTCAGACTGGGCTTTTAAAGCAAGTCCCCCTGACAACCCCCCCAAATATTTTATTGAAAACAAGGTGGACGGGATACAGCATAACAAATGGAATACTGTAGCTAACATGTGAATTTGCACTGCCTGTTAGGGTCAAAAGAACATCCACTTTAGAGAGAGGGATTGAGAGAGACCGGGAGAGACAGAAAGAGAGGGAAAGCAAAAGAGTAAGCACTTAATTTCCAAAGTAAGCTTTGTCAATAATGGACATTGTTAAGTCATGCTAATAAGGAAATTTGATTTGAATTATGAGATGGAGAGAGACAGAGCTCTACTCAGCCAGAGATAATCCATTTTCTCACTCTCCCCCACTCTTTTCCTCTATTCATCCATCTCCTCGTGAGTATTTCCTTCACTCCTCCATCTCTCTCTTTCTTTCCCCTCTCTCTCATGGTCTTCCTCTCCAAATCTATCTTCTCTCCCTCGCTTTCGTTCTATCTGTTCGTTTGGCAGTTTTGGCTGGGTTTCCCCTTGAAGCTGATGGCACCACAGGGAGAAGTAGCCAGGCTCTGCACAATACATTATTCTCTCTGTCTCTCTCTCTCCATCCATCCCCTCCTCTCTCCTTCCCTCCCTCACAACGTATGAAGATGTTGACAGTAGGAACTGGTTCCAACTGGCTGCCCTCCACTAGTGGCTTGAAGAGGGGGCCTTTGGGGCTGTGGTGAGTGTGTGTGTGTGTGTGTGGATGCTGTACAGCACAAATGGTCTCCCACCCCCTCACTCTGTTGTTTTTGTCAATGTCTTCCATTCCGCCCCACTTCCTTCATTCTCTCTCTTCTCAAATTGTATCGGTTAGTGTGTTTGTTAGTGGGAGATTGCGCGCTGTGGTGTGTTCGCGTGAGACACGTCCGATTGTTGTGTGTACGTTTTGCATGTGCGTCTTAGTTTACGTCTGTCTGTGTGTGTGTGTGTGTGTCTGTCTGTGTGTGTGTGTCTGTGTGTCTGCGTGTGTCTGACACTGCTACTGTGTCTGACTGAGAGGCCGTAACCGTGTGGTTTGTTTTCCTCCCGGTTAGAGTGACAGATTTAGCTCACTAAGACAATGCATTTCCGTTGCACACGTCTGTTTATTGTTTGGGCTAATGCGATTCCACCCATTCTGGCATAATGTGTGTGACTGAGAGAACGAGAACGCATGCGTGTGCGTGTATGTCTTTTGGTCTGAGAGTGTGTGTGTGTGTGTGTGTGTGTGTTTGTTCGATGTGCGTGTATGTTTTGTGCGTGAGCGTGACAGAGCCTTGTTAATTTACAAGTAGCGTGCGTGTTTGAGTAGCGTGATGCCGATGTACCGGGTCGCACACGTCCCAGTAAAAAAAGTTCACACACATGCACGAAGGAAACGAGGGGCACAGATGGAAATATTTTCTCTAGTGCCATCTCTGCCATGTTCTCAGGCAGGGTGTAGTCACTGGAAAGGTCGAGGCAGAGGGGCGTAAAACTGAATTTGCCCAATGAGAAACGCTTATTTTGCTAAACACTTCCCAACAGCTAGCGCTAATGAATGTTCCCCGGTGTGATACCTCAGATCCGCTCTCCAAAAGCTGCTGATGTTTCCAGCCTTCTGTCGCCGTTACGGAACAATGACTTAAGAACCCCTACTGCTGTCTCTGTGTCTAGGCACCCTGCCCACGCAAGCACACACACACACACACACACACACACACACACACACTCACAAACAGCAGACAGTTAGGAAGCCAATCCCTGCAATTATGGTCAACTCATACCTGACATGACAGAAAGGGCCTGTGTGGTGTCCACTTCACCCCATTCTGCCGGAAACTCTCAAATGACAATCGGTAGGGTAAATCCCTCCCCTTTCATTACCGTTCCTCCACTATCGTGTTCCCTGGTTTAAATGCTTACATTATCTCTCTGGGCTTAGCATCTCAAAGCCAGGCTAAATCTATCAGTCTGTCTGTCTGTCTGCACGCCACCTTAGTTGGATTAAAAGGTCTAAGCACTTAATTGTTTTTAATCATTTAGAAACTCGATTTTTGATTATCATGGATGTAGATGTACAAGCATGTGTGGGTCAGAGCAAAACCACCACTGACACTTGGGCATTCCCTCTCAAGTTAAGTTTTAGTTAGTTACTTTTACTGTTTTGGTGGCAAGACAACTTTGGGAAAAACTTGCATAAATAAATCCAATGTCGTACTGCCTATGAAAGTCAAAGCCGAAAAACAAACACGCGTGTCACCTTGTAACAGACTAGTTTTTTGCTCAAACCTTTTGGGGTTTAGCAAAGGATGTCTTCATGGGTTCCTCTTACTCAGTTAAAATACTGCATTTCCCAAGCCGCATGCAATTCAGTACATGAACGGCTAAGAGCCAGATGGGAAGTCTACCAAAAACAGACACAGTACAATGGACAATATGAAGATAATCTCTGATATCTTGTCATGTATGAGGTTTAAGAAGGTTTTACGTTTGTCATTTTTACTTTAAAATGTCAGACGTGCTTTGCCCTGAGGATAACTATGTATAATCTGCATAGTAACAATGTCGTGGTGCAGCTAAATTATTTTCCAGATGTAGCAAACAGCATTTTGGATGTTAAATGTAGATTGTATGCATCCACATGACGTCAACTCAGAGTACATTTAAAGAGACGGTTAGAAATAATGTTGTGATGCAACCCAACAAAATAAACGTTGGGATGTTTTCACCATGAACAAACCCTGTCTCCATGAGGGTTGGGGTTTGTGTGTGAGTGTGTGTGTGTGTTTGTGTACCTGACCTAAGTTTTCCCCCTACAAAGCACTTTGGCAAGGAATATAATCAAATATTTTCTTTGGGACTCTCCATATATGTATTCTATTAGCAAGGCTTTTATTGACAGTGAGAATTGTAGAAAGATAGGTGAAGAGGAAACTTAGTGGTGAAGGGCAGAGACGGGAACTGAACCCTGGTCTCTGGTGGGAAGCTCTATATGTCCGTGGAGCTGGGAATGTTACTCCTGGATGACAGCTTTGCAACAGTAGTTTCAAAAAGTGTTCTCTGGAACTGTACCAATCTTAGACTTTTAATATAAATGTTTAAGTCATTTAGCAGCTGCTCTTATCCACAGTGAGTTACAGTAGTGACTTCAAGTAGTGAAAATGGACACCCACAACTCTGCGTGGGTGCCACAAACTAACAAATGAGCAACGCATGAAAACAGACCTCATTTTGAACTCTATTAGGGCCTTGGTCTGGTGAATGTGTGTGTCGGTATGTATCCATATGTTCCAGAGATTATCAGACAGGCCTACGAATGTTCCCATCTTAATCAAACACGTCTCCCGGTCGCAACAGACCTCCAGTCCAGTGCCTCGAGGTCAGGGATCGTGGAGGTCTTGTTGGCGGGGAGAATACAGCTGTTGAGATTCCAAATTTCATTCTAAACCCATTTCCCCATCGTTTCCTTATAATAATCAGTTTACAGACAGTGTACGGCCCCCGCCGACACAACCCAAAGCAATCAGTACACCAGACAGGCCGGGGCCATTTATGGAGGAGGGGGTTTAAAAAAGCAGATTAGTCTTCTCTTTTTTACAGTCTACTGGGGCATTAACATATATATGTAGGTCAGGGGTCACGCTTACACAGAGAATGTGTATTACGTTCACTCTCTCTGGCGTTTCGTTTACTGTATGGGTTCTGAACGGGTTATAACGCTTGCTCCTATTGATGTCCTATGGGGGGTTAAAGCAGCCATAAACCCACACACATGTACACACACAAACCCTGACAGACACACACCTCTTCCCCATATTAGGTGTGTTTACAACCTCAGGTGTGTGTGTGTGTGTGTGTGTGTGTGTGTGAAGAGGATGATGAATAGGGGAGATAGATAAGGGCACACAGAGGACTCTATTGTTCATGTTTGACAGGTTCCTACCTCCATTTTCATCCCTCCCTCTGTCCCTCCTTCCTCACTTTATCAGGAAGACACTTCCTTGGCTAGGGTCATGACTCATGTCAATACGCATTCCTAACAAGAATCGCACAGGAATTTCTAGTTTATCCTCGTCATTTGCATTGAATCATCAACATATAATTGATGGGTATTCGGACCTTGGCATTGATAGCTTAGACACACTCAGAAAATGAGCAATGATTTAGTTATCTACATTAGCTGTATCTTTAAAAAACTGATCAACCACACACAATGTACTCACAGTGGTTTGTCATGACCTATGTGGAAATTACATCTACATTTTGGTAGATGCGTAAAATGAGATGAGCTTATTCAAAGAAAATAAAAACTGCGTAAAACGTCTTTGTAACCAAATTCACTTCATGGCGTTTTCTCAAACCTTATATTGGCTTGTCATGTGCCACGAGAACCAATCCAGAAATTACAAACGTTTTCAGTTCCACATAGGGGTTGAACATTGAGGTTCTATGTTTCGGGTTCCACATATGGGTTCTAGGTTTCAGTTTATAAGTCAGGTTCTTAGTTACCTTGTGGTTCTTGCCGTAGCGATAGGTCATCCAGTCCTCTCCATTGGTGCTGACCTCCAGCTTGAAGGTGTTCACATAATACGACTTCTGGGTTTCCTTGGAAACGGCCCCCTGGGTGGAGATACCGGTCAGGACTTTAAGGAAGTGGAGGTCCACCTGGGAGGGATGAGTAGGTTGAGAGGAAAGACAAGAGGGGGAGCAATTGATTACAAACCAGTAATTAGATGCATTTTAGAATGACTAAATATACATTTATTTTGAACCAAGAAGCACGAACAATAAAAACTATAATGAATCTACAGAGCACAACACTATTTAATTGTAATATTGTCTTTTTCACTTTCCACTCTACCTCAGTCCTATCCCCCCCCATACCAAACATTTACACGACATTCAGGACTCAAAATAAAGTGGAGCCATTGGTACGACAGGGCCAGGAAACGACTACTCTGCGCCTGCTCTTCTTGGAGTCCTAAACTCTCATAAATAGAGCCAGACACCCCAGTCAGGTTTGGAGCTTGGTCTATCTGTCACAGTGGCAGCGGGGAGTGCTCCCAGGCGGCCCCCCGGGCCTGTTGCTGAGATAGGGGGATTATCAAAGGAGAGGGGGATGGCGGAAGAATGAATCAATGGCACACTCTTCCACTGTTAACAGAGCATTCCAGCAGAGAACCACCCTCATCTATCAAGTGATATGATAGTCGGCATTGCGCAACAGCTCCCTCTATGTGTTTGTGTGTGTTGTGTGTGTGTGTGTTGTGTGTCTATCTTTCACCCTTACCATCTTTCTCTCTCGCCGTGTTGCTCTGTCTGAATTTCTCTTTTACCCACGCTCTCGCTCCCTCTCTCTCCCTAGCTTGCCGTCTGTTTCTCTCACTCTCTCAGTCATTTAACTGAAGGTCTTTATTGTCACAGGAAACATTTCTTCACATTCCCCAAGTGGAAATCAGAAAGAATAGACTAAACTAAAGAATTAAATAAATACATGTTGAAATATTGAACACGTTTCATAAGGTTGAAGACAGTTCCCTTTTTCTGGCTCTGGAACTGTTTCTTCATCTGACCTGGATGTATTCTTTGTTGCTATCCTCGCTGGGAGTCCAGGCGTTGTCTTCGTTGTTCAGCCTGGCCTGGTGAGGGGACCAGCGGCCATCGTAGAAGGAGGATGAGGCTGAGATCTGGTCGTCCGAGATCTTTCCGGACTCCAGACCAAACGCCGTACTGCAGTGGAATGCTGGGGAGGAGGGATCATTTAGGGCGAGGGAGGATGATTTGGAGGAGCGGGGATGATTTGGAGGAGGTGGATGTAGGAGGAGAAGAGAGGCAGAGGTCGGGGCAGAGAGGGGGAAAGAGAAAGATAGAGTACAAGGGGAACGTGAGAAAGAGAAAGGAAAAAAGACAGAAAAAAGACCAAAGACACCTGCAACAGGCTGAACACTGACTGGCAGAGTGCAGCATGGAACATGTTAATAAAGCACATGATGAGAGATAGAGAAGAAAAAGGAAATAAAGAAAGAGAAGGGAATGAACAAATAAACGAAAACTGGAATATGAAAAGTGCATAAGAGGGTGAGAGTAAGGCAAAAGAGTGAGACAGGGTGAGATACGAGCGAGCTACTCACTATCGCTGATCTCCTTGTGGGTCATGTTATAGCGGGCGGAAAAACCATCCTTGGCCACCGCCATGTCCGTGTGGAAAGACAGAGACAAGAGGCCAGACGACGACTTGATCTCAGGAGGAATCTTAGTTCCACAGTACCGGCCAATCAGAGGGCCCACTGGAAACAAAAACCAACAATGTTGAACTTATATGAAAGACATCGTGAGGGTTTTCGGTCTTTAATATAACATGCCATTTAAACTTTTTAGAGCATGTTTAGACAGATTTATTACACATGTTTAGGAACATGAAATGCATAACCAGCATCAGGACATTTTACGGAATGTAAGACAACATCCATCATGAGGGCTCCCTACATATCTAGGCCTGAGATGCAAGCAACTAACGGAAAAATACGGACGTCTTTGCCTCAGTGCGTGTCACTCCACCTTGTGATGTTAAGGATTTAGACCCCCTGCGGAGAAGATTTTAGATTACACGTAGCTCTCACAACATCTTCTCAATCCCACCCAACCCCCTAGGATTACACAAGCACACACGCTGTTCCTAAAGACTCCCCAAATCAGCTTTCCATTTCCTTTGTTCAGGATCTCAGGACGTTTTTACTGTTTCGACTGAAGTCCTTGACAGCATTGGACCATTTCAATTGAGTCCAACACGGGGTTCGCATTCGTGTTCAGAGCAATTCTCCCATCGCATTAAACATCTTCTTTCATTTGAATTTTTTATGAATCTACTCTAATCTCTGGTCACAGAGCGTTAACCGAACTGACTGCGACCATTTGAAATTTAAAACGCTGGAATCAAGTGAGAGTAAAAAATCCTCCCCCACACAAATCTACCAACATCTTGATCCTCGCCCCTGCGGCAGATATCAAACTCTTTGATAACGTTCTTCGAAGCTTTCTCCAGCTCGCGTACGTCTTTCCCCTCATTTTCCTGATCCCTGCCGATAGCGGCAAGCTATACGGCGCATTATGAATCTCCGCCCTACCGCCGCCGTGCCGCCAAGACAACAGATGCACATTACGCCCTGCATTTTAACAATCCCCCCTGCTTTACAGATCTGGGATCAGCATCACTTCCTCCAAAATCCTAACCATAACCGTTAATGAGGAAAATACAAAACAGACTTGGGATCAGGGTCTATGAGCAACCAAATAGCAAATTCACAAACAGGAAGGAAGTGTTTTGAGATAAGGCCTGAGCGAAGCTAGGGGGATGTGGGGGCAATGTAGGCCTTATGAAGGGTGTTTTGACCGAATGGGTCATGGGAAAGTAATAGTTCATAGCTAAGTCACAACATACCAACCCCGGCTGAAGAAAGACTAGTCACTGGGCTAGTTCCTGGATTTTCATGAAAACAAAGCCAGCCGGAAAAGCTCCATTAAGGTAATGTAGACGCAGTGTTCGGGTAGTAACTCACGCAAGTTCCTGACAGCGGCAGATGACCAACATCATAGTCAGGACATACCAGAGCCCTACATTTCTTTTGATTTTCTATATAAAGAATTGTGGAGATTCAATTTGTAATAATAGCGCTATGTGAAACAAAACATGATCCATATTAAATATTATGACACAGCGTTTGTGCGAAAAGAACTCACCCTGGGGAAGTCCGTCCCAAACGTCCAACCAATCGTACTTGCAATCACCCTCTCCCGACAGCAACGGGTCATTCTCCAGGTCAAAGGTCAGGAAAGTCAGGGTCACGTCCATGTGGGCCGGAGTTATGATGATGTAGGAACATTCAAGGTTGTGGGGGTACTTGTCAGGGAAGCCAGGGGACTCGATCACTCCAGAAGGACTGGTGAAATTCCGGAAACAGAATTCCGATCCTTTGGGAACACACATAAGGGAAACAGACATGAGAAATGGAAAAACTGAAAAGCTGTATTTGCTTTACCACTATAATTGCAACAGAAAAAAAATGACTGCAAGGCAGTATAATTGAATCTTTTTGCAGTTCATGATGTAATAAACATTCATAAACACACGTGCTGCACACATTTACAGAGCCACACACACACACACACACACACAATCAAATCCACAAAAATAAATGTGTCACCTTTAGTCCCCACCTGCCAGAACACTGAATTCACACACCGGCTTCAGAAAAAGAAAAGCAACAAGCCCCGGCAAAACAAACAGGAGCAAACTCCCTATGCGGCGCATTGTGTCGGCAGGCCATTAGCTATGCAGATGTATTCAGCCTGGGCGGCTAACCTTGAGCTCTCGACAGATGTGACACCCATATAAACTTCCCATCAACCGCAGCTCTCTACTTGGCCGGGGCCTTAGTCACCAGTGTTTATAGAAGTGCGCATGAATGATTTGTGGCGTAACACGTCTCTCTCTTCCCTCTAGTTGTATTCGGCGCTCCGGTCATAAATCCGTGTGCTTTACAGTGCACTGAATTCACCGACACATGCTCGTACTTGTAAAGTGTGCCCTCGGAAAGAGAGCTCGACACGATGCTCGGCCCTGACACGTCTTTCAGGTGTAGTCAATGAGGAGCATTCAGAGAACACTCTAGAACAGCCAGAGGAGCATTCGGTAGAATGAAAGGATCGCTCAATTCCCACGGCGGGCTGGTGCCAGAAAAAGTACGCAAACGTATCCACTCACTATCTGGAAGAGGGGGTCCGTTAACTGACTTGAATGGAAATGCAAAGGAATGAGAGAGGCAACGGATGACAAGATAAACACAGCACTCCTCACACATCCTCTGAAGGCTCCTCGAGAAAAGACCACCCATGGCGTGATGTGACCTGCCACGACTGTACTTCGACCGCATGTGGTCAACCCTAACCCTCGCCACAGGAGCAGTGTGTTTTTCACGCTGTGTATGTATGTTCTCCCCGTATGTGTCTCTCCGACAGGCGTATGTGTGTGCGTGTGAGACTGACGGGGTGTATCTTGTGTCACCGGTGTGTCTCAGCAGGTGAGCGCTGGCCTCTCAGGGGTCAGTCAGCCCCTCTCGGCAAACGGGTTGACAGTAACAGCGTGACGGCCATCCGGACTGGTCGCTTGGCCTGTCTTTTACAGACGTCCCGGGGACGGGACCGCCTCCCACCGTAGGAAGAGATTAAAACCTGCTCGCCGCCACACGGACAGCCCGGGCAGGCTGACGAACAGACGGTCACAGATAAACAGACGGGCACGGAAACAAGACAGACAGGTCCGACGGAATTACGGGTTATTACTGGTCGGAGGGCGAGACGAATGACGGTTCGTATGAGAGCGTGTGACTATTCACGCAGAAGTACACAGCATACCCGCGTCCGTTTGGTTTGTGAATGAAAGTGGGCTTTCGTGTTTTACGTGTAATATGAGAGTGAGTGCTCGAAGTGGGACACGCTGGCCCACTGGCTAGCTTTTTCTTGACTCAATACTGGGTCAGGGTTCTCCGGGCTCCCCTCCAGGCTGAATAGAGGGCTTCAATCACACAATGCATTTTAACAATAATCCATTACCATCGCGTCTTTGTGTGTTACCACCCGTCTGGCACGCAAGTTCGCACCGCCACGCGTCAAATACGCGCATTTGTGCCGCGTGTTGTGTGAGAGGCAGCGTGTATGCATGAGTAGTCGCACTTTTGTTAGCACTCATTACTTCAAGTGTGTGAGCATGCCAAAAACAAGCCCGCCCTCTCCACGCACTCCCCTTCCCACTCGTGCGTACGTGCGCGGCCGACCCCGGCAGCCACTCGACTGGCGTGCGCATTTCACCACGAGCAGCCATTTGGCGAGAGCTGCCAGCCCGAGGGGGAAGTTGAGGAGAAGGGTGAGAGAGGGAGGGGCCGGGGTTGCTGGGTAGAAATGCGGCGGCGCTTTCCGCTCGAGTGCCTGACGGAGTCGTTTCGGCACGTGTTGTGTCGGGGAATCCTCCCCCCCAGCCCGCGCGGCCCTCCACCCCCAGACAAGACGCACACAGTCTGTTAAATTCACCCTCTCCCTCCTCCTTCTCGTCCTCCCTCTCCCTTTACTGAGACGCCTCACGCTGTGGCACTTCACCTCCGCGTTTGTGCAGGTCTGCTGCACACCCCAACCTCTTTGACTCTTTCTCACTTGAACTCCCTCTCAGTCTCTCTTATACTCTCTCTTACACTCTGTTTTGTAGCCTAACCTCGCTGGAGATTTTTTTTGTAGCGTCTGGAGGGCCAGAGAAGCACAGTGGACTTGGATAAATACAGCAACACAACAACAAATAATCAACAACAGGAACACCCAAGAAACGGAAAAACCCCATTGCGAGCGTGCCACAGTCCAGTCCATTTAGACAAAGCTTTCTCTCAAATCAGAGCACAAGACTAAACCTCGGCTGTATCAGTTACAGCTCCGAGCATAAACGGCCTCCACGCATAATCAGAAATGTGCTGTGCTTTTTGCTCTACACTGTGGTTTAAATGAGTCTGAGTAGAAGTTGTGCTGCATGAGATTTAGCCTGTGTTTCTTTTTGTTTGTGTGGCCTGGTTGATTGTTGGCGTTTTGCTGAGGTTAAGTGGCTGTTTTGTGGCGTGTTGGTGTTGTGGACAGGTTGAACATGGTTTTTGGGGGTATTTAGGGTATGTATTTATATTTAAATGTATGTCTAATTTAGACGGGTCAAAGACTTAAGGTCACCTGTAAAGACACAAAATCTCAGTCAAAGGGGAGGCAGTTTCTGGAACAGGGTGACCTCCAAGCTGGTAAATCTGGTAAAGCCGGACTGCATTCCATCACATTCCACTGGTGACCCTGCAGATTAGCTCAGCGAGGAGCGGGCAGACGACCACCACGGAAGCTGCTACGTTCGGAGACGACTCCCGACCCCAGAGGGCACCGGGGAAAGATGGATCCCAATTGGCTCTCGCCGCCCCCCGCTGCCCCCGCCTCCAGTGGCAGAGGCCAGAGGGGACGGCTTGGCGGGAAATCTTCCAGCAGTAGCCACGGTAACAGCATCACGGTAACAGAGTCACGTGACTGTGGGGCGGGGTTGTTATGGGGGGTTAGCACGGCAGCGTGTGAGGAAAGTAGGACACAACAATACGAGGAGTGGGCAAGGGTGGTAGCCACTATGTGGTTAGGCTCTAGGCTAGTGGGGGGGGCTGTTTTAGGGGCACATGCTCACTTGGGGGATGTGATGGGGCATCACAGAAAAAAAGGATTACACAGTTAAGGGTGAAAGGTCAAATATTTCATTTGTGTTCTTTATTCCTGTCCCAATAACTGTAGTGGAGGAAGGATTAGGGTCCCCCTCTCCCTCTCTCTGTCCCCCTTTCCCTCTCCTCTCTCTCTCCATCTCCCTCTCTCTCTCTCTCTCCCTCTCATTCTCTCTCCCCATCTCCCTCTCTCTTTTTTTGGAAAGGAAAGAAAAGTGGTATAAATATATATATATATATATAGATAGATAGATAGATAGATAGATAGATAGATAGATAGATATATAGATAGAGAGCACATAATATATACCATAACACATAATCATAATTCTAACCTTCACAAAACCACAAAAAAATTACAAACAGTCCACTATCCCTGGACCTGCCCAATACCAAACAGCTTTTAAAACTCAGATGCAAACTGTTTTAAAATGTTTTTCTGTTGTTTACCACAATGAACACCGTCGGGAACCCAAGCCAAAGCAGGATGGAGAAGCTCGGCTCTGATCAAGGACAAGCCCGCGCCAGACCTCCAAACTGTGTATTGACCTAAGATCCCATCTCTGGAGGAGCACACCCGTTCAGCACACACAGTGATAAACAAGCACACACACAACACACGTGTAGCAATCGAAAATGACTCAAACACACACTCCTACACATCCCTCCTGCACAAACAACTGTAAATAAACAACAGCTCTCTCACTGTGGGTGGGTGGGGGGGCCTGTTTGTGCCAGGCAGTCTCCCTGGTTTCCCTGAGAACTCGTAAACGACCGCGGTCTGTGGAAATGTTTGTCTCAGGCTTGACACGTTCAAACAAACAACAAGGATTCTAGAGGACGCGAGAATAAAAGACGAAACATATGCTCCGTTCGCCGATCAAGCTCACACAGGAACACACACACACTTACTTCCTACCCGTACATATATAAGAATCATAACCACACTGTAACCGCCCACAAACACATCTTACATAAGTACATGGGTGCACACCTACACACCCATTCAATTGTGTTTGCACCCCAAATGCATAGCATGCTCTTGTTAAAACCATGGCAACAGGCTATCCATCCATTTCGTTACTGTATTTTTTGAGAGAGAGAGAGAGAGAGAGAGAGAGTGAGAGACAGAGTGGGTGTGTAAAATAACATATACTGTATAATATTAGCCTGATAATCTCATAATAATATCATCAGGGTTGGTGTTGGTGGCCTTGGTTAAAAAAAAGAGAACGAGAAAGCGGGATCCTTATAAAAAACACTTTTTACCCCTTCACTACTTTGCCTGGACCAGGTCCATTAAACCCAATCAATGTGTACGGAATCCGAATGGCGAAGGTCACTAACGAACCATAGAGATGGATTGAAAACTCAACATTAATGCTTTCATCATAGAGATGGATAGAAAACTCAACATTAATGCTTTCATCATAAAGATGGATAGAAACCTCAACATGAATGCTTTCGTCATTGCGATGGATAGAAAACTCAACATTAATGCTTTTATCATAAAGATGGATAGAAAACTCAACATTATTGTCTTTCATCATAGCCATTTAGCACTTGGTGAGACTTCTAACAGGCTAAACGTTAAGGAACAACAGGATTTACAGGGGCTTCTGCTTGTGATGAAGAAAAGAAAGATTTAGCAGCGATATCACTGCACATGCTCAGAGAGGCCACAGCGAGACAGATACCGAGGTTTCTGTCTGAGTCTATGGTATCATATCGCTTAGCACCGCAAAACAGCACACTGCTGAAAGTGTACTATCTAGAACGCTTACGCTCCAGATACGCCACGTTGTGTCGCCATTCAGAATCACCATTCAGCGTCACCATTCAGCCTCACCATTCAGCGTCATTTGAATATGACGTACTACCTACTACACCAGAAACCAACCAGAAGATACTTGTTTCCACATAATTTCAATTCACAATTCGACAATTGAACATTGTCCGTTCTTGAACTGGGGAGAAGACAGTATAGCAGTTTTAATTGATTACAAAGGAGGTGTCCCCTTGCTGGCGGATGGCGCAGCGTGGCGCCAATTGCCATGAACAGCTCAGAGCTGTTGTTTCGAATGTGCCGCCCTCACAATCAACGTTATACTTAAATCCCAGGTTATCCTCATCAAGCACCCTACCTTCTCCCTCTCAATAATCACCTCCTGAGTGCCTCCTGGGACACGTCCCTATCACCCCGCCTCCCTCAACAAACCCCTTCCTCCTTCTGTTGCGAATGGATCCCAGGCCAATTTAGGATGCATTCCTGAGATGCTGTTCTGGCAGGATGAAAAGAGTTAAGGGCCTTTTCCCTTTTCCTGTAAAAAAATATGTTTATTTTTCTTCCCAGCCTCTCTTGAAGTTAATTGGTCTGGGAGTGTCGGGTGTGAGCGAGGTTGCGAGGTGAGCTTGTGTGTGTGTGTGTGTGTGTGTGTGTGTGTGCCTGTAAACGCTTGACGTTAAGGTGAAGGTCAACATACAGGTCGTTTGCCCCGAAGCATCCATAACTAAAACTCAGTCAACCATTCGTGTTTCACTATGCTAGTTAGCTAGCTTGGGGAATGACTGCCCAGAGCCACTGGAGTAACTTTGGCCATTGTGGTTTTAACCCCCAAAAAGCATCATCATGACCTTAGATCACATTATATTGTTTGATGGCAGCCATACTAGTACTTCACTAGCAATACTGACCAATGTTGTTCATTTTGGTTCAAATACATATTTGCATTGAAAACAGAATGCTCAGTGACCACTTAGCTTTCAATCTTAAGACTGCTCAACCTTCCTCTACATACTTTACCCTCCAAACCTATGAGAAACCAGTCAAACATTAACTTCTTGCCTCTCAGCCACTAAGACAACCCCCATTTCTCTAACAGCAAATCAAAACTCTCCAGAGATCCCAAGGTAGAATTGTTCATCTCGTTGCTCACCTGTTTTGAATATTTCGTAGCGCAGAGAGAAGCCGGCCCCCTGGTGGGCGTAGTCCGATACAAATTTGATGTAGAGGGCGGGGCCAGAAGAAATGATGGCTGGAGGAGCGATGTTACTGCAGTGTTTCCCCAGCAGTTCAGCTGACTCCGAACCTCCATCGCGTATCTCAACAAAGTCATACCTAAGCATGAAAAACAGAGGGAGAATTTATGAAAAATCCTAGAAATATTTTCTAGTGCGGTGTCCTTATTTGGACTGCTTCAAGCATAAGCAAGTCATTGCTCAGTCTCAGGAAGAGTTGTTGTGATCTCCTTAAAGCTCTGGCTAAACATTGTGGCTAGGTATTTACTTAAGCACATTCTGAACAAGTTAGAATAGGCTCTTGTCTTAACATTTTAGTCATCAAGCAGATACTCCTATCCAGCACAAGGGTTACGTGCATTTTTGTGAATTTTCACTTTTTCAGCTCAGGGATTTGATTGTGGCAAAACATGATAACCGCTAGGCTGCCTGGCACTTTGAGAATGATGCATTGCTTTTCAATAGAATACCTGGATGGAGGATGAAAGCTTGAATGGTAAATACATTGCAAAAGCCAGGGAAACAAAGGGGGGATGAGAGAACAGAGGACAAATGCCTTTGACCAAATGGCTCAATGCGCTTGAACTATAGTCAATGTCACCTTTGACCCAAGAAGTGGTGACCTCGCTGAACTAACCAAAATCCTTCACTTTCAGCCCTCTGACCCCAAAGAATTGGTGCTTTGATGTTCAAACAAATCCCACCTACCTTTCCTGATTCATGTTTGTTTCCATATCCTTCATTTGTGGACTTTATTTTAAAGCAATATTACAATTAAACTAATGTGGCAAATCCTTATTGCGGTCATCTTCACAATGTTTTGATATCCACTTTGAGACGGAAAGTTACACTGTAAAACACACAGTTTGCTTGGGAATGTTCTTTACTTCTACCAAGACGGCATTACAATTTTTTTCTGTCTGTCATCCAAACGGTGTGTGTGCTGTAATGCAGCACACACACATACACACACATGCGCACACTCTCACACGCGCACACGCACCCCTCAGACAACCAGACACAGCCAGAGTCTTGCTGTGTCTTAATCAATGTGACAGTCACATCTAATTACAATGAAAAGACTGTCCGCAGAATTCACAGTACCCGATCACTGTTGTTAGATCAGTTGACACACACACAGACCAATTGAAGTCCAAAACTTTTGGCACTCTAAATGGGGGAATAACATACACAAGGTGCAGTTTTTTTCTAAATGGTTAATCTGAAAAGAATGAAAATACCACAAAAATGTGTGGTGACATTCTGAACAGTAAAACCATCGCCAATATATTTTCTCAAATGCAAAGTCCTGGAATACAAAGCCAAAAACAACATGTCACAATCCAAATATTCATGGGCTTCACTGTATGTGATAGCCCAGGAACAACAGGCTTGACGATTTGCTGACAAGCAGAGTGAAATATGTTAGTGCTGGACTGGAATTAAACCCTGCAAAGGCCCAGGATCAAATCTGACTAATGAGAGGACCTTGATCCATTTCACAGGCATTCCTTCCATGCATAACGCTACACATCAGAGCGGGATGCTAGCTAGAGGCTTACTAGCAAGATCCCTTGGTGAGGCTTAGACAGCTAACTATCAGCGTGTGTGTGTGCGTAAAAACCGTGAGCGTTTTAGGGTTGTAACTGACACATGCTAAGGGAAAACAGACACACACAAACACACACACAACGGTGTGTACGGGAAGGATAAAAGGCATGTGAAGTAGCTGAGAGCCTAATTAGGTTTTAATTGATTTGGGAGTGGGCTCTCTCGGCTGTCATGGATTAGGGACGATGACTGAGTGTTTCTCAGATGTGATTATTGACCTGCGCTCCCTCTCTCCCCAGGCCCTGATAAATACATGCATGAAGCCCGGCTGAGCAGGAGAAAAGTGTACAGCCCACGCACATGCACACCGGCATATGGGCAGAAGACAACGAGTGAATGCACACACACACACACACACACACACACACACACACACACACACACACACACACAGTTCTCACCTTCATATTTCTCACCCTCGGAAGACCATTTTTCACTTATTTGCTATTATTATTGGGATATTTTATTGCAGCCCATTAAGGCTCATTTGTACAGTTGGGTGAGTTTCTCCAGGGCTTTATGGGTTGCTATTATCTATCCTGGTAATATCAAAGAAGTAAGTGAAAATAGTAGGTTAATTTATAATTGATTAAATATAAATCAGTTACACGCCTCTCTATATAATGGCAACCACTTATAAAAAATGGATTTGCCAAAGTATTTGAAGCTACCATATCTACAGTTGAATGACCATGTCTGCAGCATTCCATCAGTCTGGCCTATATGGTAGAGTGGAAGCCACTCCTCAGTAAAAGGCACATGACATGTCATGTAAAAAGACTGAGAGCATGAGGGAAAATATTCTCTTGTCAGAGATTAAAATCAAACTATTAGGTGAAAATAAGGTACTGCTCATCAACTGGCTACTATTGTCTCTTCTTTGAAGCATGGTGATGGAAGCATCATGCTATGGGGATGCTTCACAACACCAGGGACTGAGAGACTAATCAGGATTGGGAAAAGGCTGAAAAAAGAAAAAATACAGAGGTCATTGAAGAAAATCTCATCAGAGCACACTGAGGTGACGATTAATCTTTCAGTATGACAACGACTGAAAGCGCACGGCCAAGACATTGCTTCAGTAGCTTCTGGACAAGTCTCTGAATGTCCTTGAGTGGCCCAGTCAAAGCCAGGACTTGAACCCTATTGAACTGGGAGCAGACCTAAAGATTGCAGCTCACTGACGTTTTCCAACTTGAGAGGATCTGCAAGGATGAAATGGAGAGAATGCCCTAACTTAGGTGTGCAAACTGTCAGGGGGAGGCCCTTCTACAAAGTAGAGGATAAATGGTCTGCATAACAATGGACATGAGATATCAGGGGTACTCTTTTCAATAAATACATTTCTTTCTTTCATATTGGCAGAACGGGTGGGTAGGGGAAACCAGGGTCCCCCAGGGCTGTTGTTTAGTACCAGTCCAAACATGCCCTCTCTGCACTCCTCCCCTCCACTGGCCCTGCTAATTGCCTTTCTCACCTTTCTTGTTTTTCGGGGACTTTTCTCCACCTCTGTGCATTCCCTACAGGCGCCAAGTCTGGGCTGTCCCAACGGACAACCAGCCATGTCTGGAGTGAGACACTGCAGCCAACGATCATGGAAACATGGTGAGAAACGTCATGCCTGACCCCTCCCCCATGGTGCAGTCCTGACCCCTTGAATGCCTGTCAATCATTCTCACAGCCAGAAGCAATGAACAGTCATCACTGCTCCTTTTAATTACCGGAATGACTGATGTAATCTACACATGACAAACTGTATTATTTCCATTGATAAAAACACATTTGGAAAGTAACACGGGTCGACAAGCAGACCTTCGTTGCAACTGTGCGTGTTTATGCGTCTGGAAGTGTGTGTCAGGGTGTATTGCGTTGATTCCAGAAAATATACAACGTCCATATATCTTCACAAGCTCTATTAAAACATAGTGGCTAAAACCAAAAGATACTGTACATTGGCTGCTAGTGGTCAGCCTGTAGGCTGGGGCCCAGACGCTAATTAGCAGAAAAACCTTTTTATGATATATTTTCAGGCATTTCCCAGATACTAAAATTAAGTACGACTTCTCAGTCTCCCTGCATGGAGCTCCCTCACCCACCACCCCCCAAACCCCAGGGGTACGCCTAATAAGGGGTAAGTGCCTCTGAAATATTAAGTAGACGCTGGGAGAGAAATCCCAACAGATTCACCCGCCTGCCATCTTCAATCTGGCCTTAGAACAAACAGCTCGAATAGCACTCTGGATGCTGTATAGTTATTTACAGTTACAGATGACCAGGGATGCGGTCAAAATCTCTCCCCGTTCTCTATGTAGTGCACTTGTATTGACCACGGCCTATGTAGGGAATAGGTTGTCACTTGGGCCGTGGGCAGGGGCTAAACCGCTAACGGCTAGCCACGAGGAAAGTGTTTGGCCTACAGCTATGGCCCGAGGCTTTTTGAAACGGGCATCAACATCGATCCCGCCGTCTGGTTTGTGTGAGCAAAGACTGCTGGGATGCCCTGCTTGACCTTATAACTGTCTGTATGAAGAACAACTGCATATTTTTACCCTACTATCTGTGTTCCTGTCTGTCTGCTCAGTTTCATCTTCCTGTCTGTCTACCCAGGTTCACCTGCCTGTCTGTCTACTCTGTTTCATCTCCCTGTCTGTCTGCCCAGTTTCACCTGCCTGACTGTCTGCCCAGCTTTATATGCCTGCCTGTCTGCCCAGCTTCATCTCCCTGTCTGTCCTTCTCTGTCTCTCTGTTGCAGTTAGTTTTTCTTGTCCTGTCTGTCTGACCGTGAACAAATGATTATCTGAAAAGGACACTTGGAGCGATTGATAGGTTGACTGTTAATCGGGTGTGGTCAAGTACGCGGAAGCGTAACGTGAGCAGAACCAATTGATGACCATGACACGTGACTCTGCCCAGGGAAAATCAAACGCAGGGCAAAGTACCTCACGCTATCCAGCCAAGACTTCAAGCAACCACACACACACACACACACACACACACACACACACACACACACACACACACACACTAACCCGGTCAATGGCTTGTTGGTCCCTCATTACAAACGGAAAACCTGTCATTGATCTGATCCCACACTGCCCCCCACCCCGGGCCCTGAGAGGATGATATCATGTTCACACATATAAACTCTCCATTGTAACGCCCCGATGACACTTCCCCTGTGAGGAGGGTGAGTCCACGTCCCAAATGCCATTCTACTCTCCTAGACTCCTAGTCGAGTTGAGACCTAGTCAAAGGAAGTGCGCTGCACAGGGTAGAGGCTGACATTGTGGACGGCGAATTAGTACGACTCAACGTTTGTAATCAGTTGGATGATCAATTTTACATGGGGCATTACTGAAAACTACAGTGAGGGGAAAAAGGTATTTGATCCCTTCTGATTTTGAATGTTTGCCCACTGAAATTATCTGTCTATAATTTCAATGATTTATTTGAAAAGTGAGAGTCAGAATAACAAAAAATCCAGAAAAACACAAGTCAAAAATGTTATTAATTGATTTTAATTTTAATGAGGGAAATGAGTATTCGATCCCTCTGCAAAACATGACTTAGTACTTGGTGGCAAAACCCTTGTTGGCAATCACAGAGGTCAGATGTTTCTTGTAGTTGGCCACCAGGTTTGCACACATCTCAGGAAGGATTTTGTCCCACTCCTCTGCAATTTTTTTCAAGTCATTAAGGTTTTGAGGCTGACGTTTGACAACTCGTGTTTTGGGTAATTGTCATGATTGAATACCCATCCACGACCCATGTTCAGTGCTCTGGCTGAGAGGAACATGGCCCTGTCCATCGTCTCTGATGCGGTGAAGTTGTCCTGTACCCTTAGCAGAAAAACACCCCCAAAGCATAATGTTTCCACCACCCTATTTGCCGGTGGGGATGGTGTTCTTTGGGTCATTGGCAGCATTCCTCCTCCTCCAACACAGTGAGTTGAGTTGATGCCAAAGAGCTTGATTTTGGTCTCATCTGACCAAAACACTCTTACCCAGTTCTCCTCTGAATCATTCAGATGTTCATTGGCAAACTTCAGACGGGCCAGCAGGGGGACCTTGCGAGCACTGCAGGATTTCATTCCCACAGTGTACTTCTGGGCTGATTCTCATGATCCGCACCGTTTTCATGATCATTGCAACTCCACGAGGTGAGATCTTGCATGGAGCCCCAGACCGAGGGAGATTGACAGTTCTTTTGTGTTTCTTCCATTTGCAAATCATCGCACCAACTCTTGTCACCTTCTCACCAAGCTGCTTGGCGATGGTCATGTAGTTCATTCCAGCCTTGTATAGGTCTACAATCTTGTCCCTGACATCCTTGGACAGCTCTTTGGTATTGGCTATGGTGGATAGTTTAGATGCGGATTGATTGATTGCTTCTGTGGACAGGTGTCTTTTATACTGTTAACAAGCTGAGAATAGGAGAACTCCATTAAAGAGTGTGCTCTTACTCTCAGCTCGTTACTTGTATGAAAGAAGCCTGGGAGCCAGAAATCTTTCTGATTAAGAGGGGATTAAATATTTATTTCCCTCATTAAAACAAAAATCAATGTATATTTTTCTGGATTTTGTTGTTGTGGTTCTATCTCTCACTGTTCAAATAAACCTACCATTAAAAATACATACTGATCATTTCTTTGTCAGTGGGAAAATGTACAAAATCAGCGGGGATCAAATACTTTTGTCCCTCACTGTATGGTAATCAAAGCTCTACTAAATTAAGACATAAGCATCCAGAAAATGTATTGTTAAATCTTTGTTATTATAGAGGGTACGTTATAGCAGGTGTGTTTGTACTGTGGAAGTGTTGCTGAGAACCTCTTTCAATTGGTTTAATCTTACTGTGCAAAATGACACACTTCCACCCCAGGACAGAGTTACAGAAAGATATAAACCAAATAGCAAGTTGAGAACAGAGAAAAATAGAAAAGAGTGAAGGACTTAAATGAACGACTTAAGCCAAAACCTAAAAGGGAGAAAAATGTAAGTGTGAGTGAAGGAAAAAGTAAAACAAAGCATTAGAGTGCATCCTAAACCAAAGAGGGGGTAGAGATAGAGAAAAGTATGACATTTCAAGTGAAGGAGGGAGTGAGAAAGTCTCTAGCCCTCCTCACCTCTCAGCTTCATATCACGATCATCCCCCCATTCCATGTCTCCAGCCAATAGCAGATTGCATTAGAGATATAAGGCCTGATAATTCATCTGAGTCTTTATCAAATTTAGTTCACATCAATCTACTCTGGGCTTGGAGATAAAAATAAAAAGAACATTCGGCACCCTGCCACACTCTGAGGTTCAGTAAGTGGCACCTCAGACACCCAGAGTCTGCATAACACTGGAGATTTGATTGCTGTAGCAGGGATGGCCTCCACGGTTCAAGCTTCCTGAGCCTGTGCCTATTTCAACCTGGGTAAAGTGCTGGTTGGCCTGGGGAATTGGGTTCTCCTTTATCCGTGTGGGTGGGCTATAATCATAGGCTGACCTTGGTCATGCCAACCGAACACTGTCACTGAGTTAACTGGCTCAGGGTCCCTGTGTTATCTGGGGGTTGTTTTCTGTGTGTTAGTGTAGGTGTTAGAAGTGATGAGACATGAAAAAGACAAATTTAAGACCTTTACAACTATACCAACTATCTAACTATCAGTACCTGCTACAAACACAGTACGTTTGTAATATTTCAATTCCATACAGCACATTCAGACATCCATTTAAATGGTAGGCGCCCAAAACTCTTGCCCTCCAGTGGTTAATTAACTAGGAACAAACAGACCTCTATTGCATTGAATTCAACCAATATTAAATACATGTTTTGGTCATTTAGCAGTTGCTCTTAACCACAACAACTTACAGCTGCGAACAGAGTTAGGTGTTCAGCTCAAGGGCACAACAGCCAATTTGTCTACCTTCTCAGCTCAGTTATTCGAACTGGCGACTTAACAGTTACTGGCCAATGCGGATAACCCCCAGTCTAGCTGCCTCCTTTCGAAAGTTAGCGCTGTGGAACACAGCCCGGCGTTACCCATCCCTCACCTCAAATCAAGATACATGCATATTTCAATGGATGAAAGATCCAGAGGTCCCTCCCCGTCCACCTTCTCATCCAATGGACTCAGAGGAGCGTGCATTTGAGATCCTCCTGGTGTCTCCTCCCTGTCTCCTCCCTAAGAGCTACTGCGACGCTTAATCACTCAGGAAGGAGAAAACAAGCCACAGCTGCAGTACAAAGCCTGGGAGCTATTTGACTGGAAACTATTCAAACCCAGACTAACGCAAAAACTCTGGGATTGGGGGGGTTGTACTTTGGCTTCCTCTTATTTTCGCTGCCGTCTTGGCCCATATGTCTTCTGAACCTGGGTGCATCCAAAACAGCACCCTATTCGGTACAGGTCGGTCTGGCATGCGTGGTCCTGTTTTGGACACGACCCGCGTAAAAGGTCCACTTTCATTAGCGTGAAAAGGGATTTATAGATCTGGTGAGTGTTTATGAATAAATAACCTTGTTGACATGGATCTTCTTTCTCCAATGCCACAGTGAAATGGCAGCCTTTATTCTCGGCGGATGGGGAAGACGATGCAATATGTTTCCCGCGCCGATCACGCGCACTCACACAAATATGTGTGTATGCATGAAGAAACAGCACATTCACCCACCCACACACACACACACACACACAAAGACACACACACACACACACACTTGTGAGAGGACAAAGCTTGAGCTCCCCTCAGGCTAATGTAAACTCCATCCGAATAAAAGCGGAATGTCCCTGGCGACGTGAGGAGGCTTTTCAATGTTCACTCTCTCACTATCTCTCTGTTTTCCTCCCTTTGCTATTTCTTCCCCCTATCCCTCAGACCCATTCTCTCTCTAAATCTCTGACTTTTTCTCTCCCTCTCGTCTCCCCCCTCCCTTCCCTTCACTCTTTGTCTCTACATTTTTGGCCTTTTACATTATAACTAATAGGATTCTATGGATAGAGATCCTACATCAGCACTCGTACCCTGAAACGCTTTATATAGACAGCCAGAAATATTAAAGTTACAGACTGCCCCTTTAAAAGAGCAGTAAGTTCTGGAGGCCCCCTTAAGAGTAGTAGGAGGCAGGGGTTAAAGCCAGGGCAGAGCATACTGCAGGCCCCCATGAGGCCAGAGACAATAGAAAGTCATATGATTCATATTATACATCGCCATGAAAGAGGAAACTGACCAAGCCTGAAACAGCTGCCTTGCGTTCTCTCTCTCTCTATCTCTGTCTATCTCTATCATAAGTTTTCCTGTAAATGTCAATAGAGAGCATTATCACTTTTCTTCATCTTTCTTTTATTTTCCTTTCCTTCCTTTTTTCTGTCTGTCTTTCGCTCTCTCTGTATTCTAACTGTGTCTTCCCTCCTTTTATCCACTAAAGTTGATTAGTTCATCTCATCACATCTTCACATATTAACCTGCTCTTCTGGCTAAATCTTCATGTATTAAACCATTCTGTAATGGCCACTTTGTTATAAACTGTTTTGTTTTCTGTAGAACGATTTAAAGGCAGATCCGAAATTCCGAAAAAGAGAAAAAAAACTTTTTTTCTAAGAAATGCCACCTCCTGTCACTCACCCCCTCCAACCGCCCCCTGCTCCCCAACCCCCTGTCCTGTCTTACACCCATGTCTCTAACCTGCAGTCAAGTCTCTCCAATTCGAAGTGGGGGTTGAAGTTCAGGACGATGCGCTGTGAGGGCTCCGGGGCTGTGATGACCCATTGGCAGTTGAGGTGGGGCGGGTACTCCAGGGGATAACCCGGAGACGTGATGTAACCCGCGTCGCTGGCATCTAGCGTTCCCCTGCACATCACACCTGAAAAGAGGCAGAGAAAGACAGAGATGGACAGTTCATCAAGATGCTCAACAACACTAATTGACCACCTGACATCGTCCTGTTATTCGTGTTTTGATCTGTGATATGGCACTAACTGATTATGAAAAACAATACTCTTTAAGAATCTGTTTATATGTAGCTAACACTGTGAATTCAATTGATTCAGTTCTCCTTTTCCAGCGTTCTCAGGTTTATTTTAGGCATATTGTACTGAGGAAACAAAACTGACCTGTAACCCCCAACCCAACACACACATAAACACACTACACCTCACCTCCACCACTACCTCAATGCACAACACTTAACCCTAACTCGTAATGTTTCTCTAACCACTAACCTCAGTGTAACCCCAACCCTAAACTTTCCCCAACACTAAAATAGCTTAATTACTTTTCCTAAGTGAGGACCGGCAAAATGTCCTCGCTTTGCCAGATGTGCAATTGGTTAAAATAATTGCGAAGACTTCTGGCCCTCACAATTATAGTAATACACACACACACACACACCCACACACACCCACACACACCCACCCTGGTCTTCATCTTCTCCTAGCCCTCTGGGGCAATTCTCAAACTGTAATTGTTGCTCTGGCAAGGTAATCTGCCCACATTAGGACACATTCCCTGATCCTATCGACTCTCTCACAGGAACAATTGACTGCCAATAGCAACGCTTGGCAGGCCCAGACAGGAAGTGACAGCAGACTGCACGTCTGGGGGTACAAGGGGTCACCCCGATTCTGTAACGAGAATCCAGTGCCTCTATTACCAGCCTAAGTCGGTGCCTCGTTCGACTCTTGCAATCTCACACAAACAAGCAAAAAAAGAATCACGAGCGGCAGGCATCGCAATACGACTGAGCCGCTCATCGGTCAATTCAGTGGAGTTCATGATTCTTCAGCCATTATTATTCAAAATGGAAGGAGAGATTAGGAAGACAAAAACGTTTCTACAATCCTCACCATGACAATACAGGAAGGAGTTAACTCATTCCCTGCCAGACCGAGGCTGAATAGAACCCTTCATAAGATGTTCGTAACCCGTGATGCATTAATAAGGTTTGCTGCATGCGTGGCTGGAGGCTCTGACCGCTACGACGCCCGTCAATTCCATGAGAAGCAGGCAAGAATAGGCCTACACTTGGAAGAGGGTGTGCAGAATTTGAACACTGCCTGACTCCACAACAGAAAATGAACATTGACCAGAAATAAGAAGAAGTAACAAGATCTCTTTATGTCCAATCTCCAATGAAACCGATTCCCTCCGTATTCTGTTTCCTCCACTTGTCACAAGTTAAGCGAACAAGTCGGCGGTGGATTGAAGATCAGGAAGGTTGAAATATAATAGACTGTTCAAGTGTTGACATTTCCCAGGCTATTGTGTTTTAAGAAAGGCACACTTGGGATGCGGTGACATTTCGTATAATAGCCAAACCCTACCGTCATTACGCGACAACGCGTGCCCGGCGAGCGCACACGCACACCCCGGAAACACACGCCAGTCCAGCCTGTCATTCAAAGCCGAGGACGTGGAATGTGAATGGAAGAAGGTATAAAGGCGCGAACTGTCTTTCTACGTCTCCCCACAGGATTCAGACACGGGGGGGGTGCTGAATTCTGACTGTGGCTTCATCTTCTTCCACTCCAGCGTCTCCCGGCACGCATCCTAAACGGCAGCCTGGCGTAATGGCCGTTTAGTGCACTATTTTCGACCAGTTCTTGCCTGGAATCCCTAGTGCTCTTGGCCAAAGGGACACACTGCGTAGGGAACAGCAGAACTGTCTTTTCGGACGCACCCGTTTTCCTATTGTGATCTTCGAACGGTGAGTGGGGCTATCAGTGCTACTGCCGAGGGAAGATTAAGCCGTTTGGGAGAATTCTGCAGTCGCCCCCCCATCCCACCCCACCCCTAAGCTGAGCTGTGCAGACCATTCATGTGCCGCTAAGGAGGGAGATGGGAGGGGGAGACGGGAGGGGGAGACGGGAGGGGAGGAGGGAGGCAGAAAGCAAGAGCTAAGAGTGTGGGGCCAGCTGGGAGACAAGCACGTAGGGAGGAATGGATGAGAGGGGTGGATTAGGGGGTGGCGAGGAAGACAGACGAGGGGGGGGCGTAAGAAAAAGGAGCTGGCCTGAGAATTGGGGGGTCCGCAGGAATGGAGAGGGGGACTAAGAAAGGATGTGAGATAGGAGGACAGAAACAGAGAATGAAGAGACGAGGGAGGGAGAGAGACGGACAAACGGAGCGAGAGAGGGAGAGAGGAGTGAAAGCCTGACGAGGCTCATTAAGACCAGACCCTCCCTGAGGGGACTGACCCAGGAGGATCTGATGAGGTTGTCAATGGAATATACAGCGCATGGGGCAAGGGAGCAGAGTGTGTGTGTGTGTGTGTGTGTGTGTGAGTGTTGCTATACGATCTCTATTATGAGGCAGACAATGTGCGGACAATGAGTGTGTGTGTGTGATTCTACAATAGATACTTTCATAAGTACACTAAGGGCGTGCGCGTGCTTGGGTCCTGTCGCACGGTGGGCAATGGGAGCGCATGGGTTCAGTGTGTGTGCGTTTCGGTGTCTTTTAGGTGTGCGTTTGTGTATGTGAGTTAAGGACATGGACATGGAGGAAGGCGCTTTGTGTAGAGGTAGCCTCATGAATTATTGTGTCTCTGCTGGCTCAGGAGTTCATCCATCTCCACACGCTCACACACACACACACACACACACACACACCCAGACACACACACACACCGGTATAACATAACCAAATATGCCACAAGGACACCAACAAACACCATCCCTGTAACTGTATGTCCTGTTTGTAACAAGACTGTGTGTCTCAATATCTGTCTGTGTGTTAGCGTGTGCGCGTGCAAGTCCACCAATTTCTATTAGCGGTATTTATCAATGCACCGTGGCGTCAAGCTTTTGGGATAGGCTCTGCTAGTCAGT
The DNA here is from genome assembly GCA_016801105.1 of Esox niger. NCBI lineage: Eukaryota > Metazoa > Chordata > Actinopteri > Esociformes > Esocidae > Esox > Esox niger. The sequence continues at coordinate 57,095 of JACXGJ010001639.1, forward strand.
GGAAAAGCCCTGATAAATCTCTCCATCACTCTCTCACTCGCTATTTCCCTCCCTTTTTCACTGTCTCTCTCAATCTCCTACCCACCTTAATTAAAAAGTGCTATCGCTTCGAGGGAGGAGAGGTAGTAGTCGTTCATCCATTCATCCCTACACAGAGGCTGTCGCCATTTTTTTAATTTAACTGCTGCACACAAGACTGGCTGTCAGCAGGGAGGTGAACAAAATCTTTCCTTTCAAGACTTTTTTTTAACAGGAGGTCAGGTGCCATGAGGCTCTACTGTTGGTAAAGAACAGTCATTCAAATCCCTTTATCTAAGAGTAGTATTAAATAAAAACAACCCACTAAAAAGAAAATCCATGGTAGGATGCAGTACACAATGACATAGCCTGAGTTGATTAATCAGGTTAACATGAATTGCTTGTTTGTTTTTTGCTACTTAAACGCTTTGAGACTGTACGAAAAGCTATACAGAAGTATATTGTTGCTATTCAGAGAAACATTATCTTATTTTAAATTCAAATTTAAAAATGAATGTATGGGTCCTCTGTATCTCACTTTGTGAGAGCATGGCAGGGCCAAGGCTACCGGTTTAAAATTAGGAAAATTATGCCCCCACTAGTGTTTGCTAAGTGTTAGTTAAATTACTTAAATGTCTATACTTCAATATCAATGGCCCCTACCCAAAATAATGGTACCACCACTAACCAAAAATAATGTAGACTAACTCTTCTTCTCTCCCTGCGATCACACGTCTCTTTCTAAAGGAATAAGTGGTGTTGGCTAATCATCTAAATGGATTGGGGCGGCCGTAGCAATCAATGAATCAATGGATCAATTGACCGTGAGCAGATGGTTGAGTTTTGCTGGGGTTTGCTTTGCTGAGATACAGCTGATTAGATAAATAGCCTATGTGGTTGTTTTCTTCAATCTAGGCTATCCAACAGACGTTGAGATGTTGCTGACCAGTCTTTCTGATGGTTAGCTGGTACCGATATGTTCCGAGGTGCTAGTTATCATCAGCGCCATCCTCAAAGGAAGACGACCATTCATTCCCTTCAGATCCGTGACTACAAAGGAACTGAGAGAAACTGAGATGGCAAAAAAGGATTTTACCCATTTCCTGTCGAAACAGAGCACTTCACTCTTCTTTGACCCCTCTCTCTTCCCTCTCCCTCCTCTCTCCCTCTCTCTCCTCTTCATCACTCTCCCTCTCCATTCAGTTCAATTGGTGCTTTACCGGCGTGAAGGGATGGTTGCCACAAGTCCAAAAGCAAACATGTTAAAGCAACAACAATGATACAGTATTGACCCGGCCCCTCCTTTAGACGGAATCAACACGGGAAATTATACACAACAATGAAAACAAAGGGGCAAAATAAATTAAGAAAACAGATAAAGGCGCTAATTTCCCTCGTACCCATACAAACAGAAATATCCTCACTGATCTCTCTCTACCACCTCTCTTACCTACATTTCCATGCCTTTCGCATGCCTTTTTTTTAACCGTTATTTTACCAGATAAGTTTGCTGAGAACACAATTTTATTCACAGCAACGACCTAGTAGCAACTAGGGTTTAGATGTCTTCCTCAGAGAGAGGATCAGAGGGTCATTTTCACCTGGTCGGCTAGAGGGGATGCAGCCAGCGACGTTTCTTTTACTCGCCCAGTGCTCCTGACCACCAGGCTACTCTGCCTAGTCTCCTTAAAACGCCGACCCACGCGTCGTAAATACCTCAGGTACCAAACATCTGAAACATTACCCGGAGGACGGGGCCCCAGCAAGCCAATAGGTGTATTATTTATGGCTGCCTTGTTTTTAATTTCACCCTGGCAGTTCGATTCCAAGGGGTCGTCGTGCCCCCCCCCCCCCAACTCTGCTACAGTCCTAAGTATTGAACCACAGCACCTTTTTTTTTCCTGCTCTTGAATAGTAATATTTGGTCCAGACCGTGTTTCCTCACTGCTGGTGTGAAAGCGAGAGAGACAGGAGAGGGGAAGTGATGGGGGAGGGAATGATCGCGGCGTGGGTTTGAAAAAAGGAATCGCTAGAGAGATAAAAGAGGAAGAGGAGCAGAAACGGAAAGAGCCTGTGAGAGAGAGAGCAGGCAAGAAGGAGAAAGCGAGCGAGGAAAAGGCGATCCACTCATGAATCTACATTTAAAAAGATGTCATGGAAAACAAAACCGAGACAGCCACGACACACACCGGTCGACTGGCAATATGCTTATGTCCACAAGTTAATTACTAGCTAGTGATTATGGGGAACTTAATTATACCAACATCTTCGTGAGTCACACTGTGTTTTCACTAGAGCGTGTAGGCTGCGCCCCCAAAAGAAAACCCATTTTCAACACATCCTATAGCCAGAATTCATCTGATTCCCAGACTTCAGCACTGTAGCCTAAGCTTCCGTATCCCCAAAATCCTCCGTTCCTTTCCCTACCCACAGCTGTTGACACTGTGAGTCTTCCCCTCTCCAGAGCTGCCCTCCTGTCACTGATGTGCTCTCCCATTTCTTTGTCCATCTGGTTATTGCTTCTGTTTCCTCTGGTTTTCTCAGTTCTCTTCCTCTATTCCTTTGTTTCTCTTTCACCCTCATCCTGAAAAAGCACTCATTCTTCACAAGAGTGTGCATTATCTCTCCCTCAGTCTCTCTCTCTCGCAACCTTCCAGATCTCTTGCTTTTTCTTCCTGCTGGTTGCCGCGGTGTCTGTTCAGTGCTGCTGTGTGTATGTGACAAGCTGTGCTGTTCTGAAGAGCAGCGGACGGCAAAGGTTGGAACAGTGAGTGCTTTGGCAGGCTGCATGAAGTATCTGAGCTAGCTGGGGGAGAGCTGCCAAGGGCCCACATCTGTCTGTGATCAACGGGCACACAGGCAGCCAGCATTGCAAACGGGCCATACTGAACCCCACAAAACAGCCAATATGAACCCATTCACACACCCATATATATATATATATGTATAAATGAAGCCATGTAAATATAAAATGCACACACCCGTATGTGTAGGTCCAGAGGGAGGGAGACCTACACACACACCAGTAATGTTGGCCAAACCAAGCCGAAAGATTGCTTGTCCACCTGAGCACATACTCTCAGGATAAATCATTGGAATAGCTTTACACAAGCTACTGACAAGACATTAGGCACCTAGACTGAGTTGAACAGTAGTAACAAAACAAACGGTCGTTCAAAGCTCTGGAGAGTCGGCAATTGGACTGGATTCCAAAACTACAACGCCCAAAAAACAGTTTGAGCTATTCATTGTGGACGGAACTACTGCAACTAGAGGCAAGCACACTAACAATAACATCCAGAATAGAATGGAATGGAATGGAAGGTGCCATCGTTGTCCTTTTTGACACGTCAAAATGTATCGGGTATTTAACGTTACAAAGGCGCGAGGAGATCTGATTGTGTGGGGCGGTCTTGAGCTGCCAAGACATCCGCGCCAACGAGCGAGGCATAAGTAACCACCAACGTTATCATTGCAAATTTGCGAAGCTACAGTTAGTGAGCGAGATGTTGTGGTTGATAATAATTCTGTTGTCTATTTGGGTTAGTATAACTCATCTTATTAGCAATATATACTAAAATAAAACTTCGTATTTTTACATGTATTAGGCTATGTTTTTCGGCCTACGATTTAACCCCCCAAAACACCACCAGTAAATGACAATAGTTCTCTTGAATAATTTAAATATTTTTATTACAGCCTATAAAAAATACATTTTGCCTGTCTGAAGCAAAATAATATTTATTTCGATCCTATAACCTCTATTCCCTATAAATAATCTGTTTAGTATCGACATATAATTATATATTTATTTGCCCATTAGGGAGTTTCACATTCAACTAACCTCATATTTTTGGCATAACCAAATCTGATGATCAAATAACACGAGTTGTCCTACTGCAATCATTTTTCATAACTGAAAATGTTTTGAAATTACTTTTTGCGTAACAAAAAGATGCACGTGAACAAACCAGAACAAGCAATGCTGTTGGAACCGAACGGTTCTTTCCCGCTGCTTGTAATAAAACGGATTCGCGAATAGCCTACGCCGGCAAACGGAGCTCACATTTCTTCTCCACCTGAGAAAGGCAGTTGTCTTTCAACCCGACGTAAAAAATGTTTTATGGTAAAGCTGTTGAACTACACATGTTTCTTGTTATCAGGCAATGCCTGTGTGATACCATTCACTTCGTATGGGTTACAATTCGTGATTTGAAACAGGAGCTCGCTGTCCAAAGCTTTGAAAAACAAGCCATTTTCCCTGTCAGACTCCAAGGATTAAAGTAAAAATACAGTGTTTTATGAGTGTTACATTAATTAGATAACCCTAAAAGGATAGAGCAGAGTGCTACATTCGAACACGTTTTTGACAGCCCATGCGTTCTTGAGAACTGGCAAACGTCTTACGATAAACTTACCCTCCTCTCCACGGACTCCCAGTGTTAGACAAATTGCAAGTAAAAATCCAATCAACGTAGATAGCATATCCATCTTGGCAAGGTTCAGTGTCTTTTTTATTTTTTATATTAACTCCCAGGACCAACTCAGTTTTATGTCAAATAATGTTTGTTCCAAGTGCACTTCATTGAATAGAAGGATATACAGACATTAGCTGCTTCATATGCTATTTGAACGAAACACATCAGGATGCCACCTTAGAACTTTCATCTCGTCATGACTGAGCTATTGATAATCGTGGAGCAACGTGGATTAAATATATTCCTCTTGATTTCCAGGTTCCACATAGAGCTTGTACACTAATTTGGAACCTCCGGGCTATTTCCTCCAGGGAGAGTCAGATAAGCGGCTCTCCGTTACCTCCAAATCCGATTGAAGTGATTCTCTAGCTTTCTTGCGCGCTTGTGAGGATTCTGGTGCTGTCCTAACTATCACCGGTCAAGAAGTCTAGGTATTTCAGACCTAATGGAGAGGAAATCTTAACAACTGTCTACAACGAAAAGGAATACACTGACTTCCGAATAATGATCAATTGAATCTTTGGCACCGCTCTTTGCATTTTCTCCTGTATGTAGCGGAGTCTTTCTGGGCCCACCCGTCTCTGCGCTTCTGCCAGCGGCGTGTGGTGTGTGTGTAATAGCCTAGTACTTTTGAGCTGAGCAGCTATCGCATTACAGTCAGCGCCTTGGCCCCGCCTTCGATCGGTCGCTATAGAGGGGGGGGCGCGCACACGCGTAAAACACTATACGTGACGACAATAGATTACAGTTCCACAGATAACGCAGTGCTTCGGGCTCGCGGGCATTTCCAAAGCCTAATTTCCACCTGAGCAACGGGGGGAAAGTGTAGACAGAGATGGAGAAAGGGAGAGAGTTATACGTGCACGCAGAAGTAGCATACAGTGTGCGCGTTGCTGGTACACACTACACAGTGGCTTTTTCACCCCATCACCACAACACACATCAATCGGAGCTTCTAGGGTTGTGGTCAAGGCCCAAATGACACCCGTTTCCCTGATGCGTACAACATTCGAGTATGGAATGCGTTATGGTTGGGTTGTACTTACTGCAGAAAAGCCTGCCATTTGGGATGTGCTCATAGTCATATGGTACCGAAGCTGCCGCGTGGAGCGAACCTATCCCAGTCTGGCCAAAACTGCTCCTCAATCAGCATGCCTAAATATACAGCCACGCTGGCTTCATAATAACACAGTGCCTGGCTCAAAATAATCTGCTGCCTGAGAAACGCCTCTACGGTCGGGCCCAGGCTGATGCCCTCTGCTTCCCGTACATTAGCTCTGGTCTACGTAGTTAGGAAGGTGCTGCAACGCCCTACACCCAATGTAATAAGCCTGGTAACAGGTCTTTTTTGAAAAACGGACAGGAGAGTTGGTAAGACAGCACATTAATATCTATGACCAAGTTAATATCACATTGCCTGACAGAGAAATATCAATTGTATGAGGCAGTGCTTTGTTCATGGTTTGCCTACTACATTAGCAAGTACATTACGATTTTATTGGTAATCAGTGAAAACAGCCATTTAGTACTTTACTTGAACCCTCTCAATAGTGCCCTTAGTAAGTAATGTGACCTGTGTGTCATGGCTTGTCTAAAGCCTCAGGTACAGTTCATATCTCTGATTTCCAACACCCTGCCAATCAATTGGGATTCTACCAATAGCCCCCGGGGATCTGTCACATGTCACATGTGATTGGATATTCTGATGTCCTGGGCCTCACCACAGACAGGCTGCCGCCTCTTAGGTCGCTGTGGCAGAATCCGGCAGTTATTTGTCAGTGTCTGCATGTTTTATGGCCTTGTGTTGGGAATGTATGCAGTCTGTGCGTGTGTGTGATAGAAAGGGAAAGCATGTTCAACCATGTGTGTATACCACATGTGGTTTTAAGTGTGTGTGTGTGTGTGTGTATGTATATATCATGATGCATATTTGTGTTTTTTTCTGTCTGGCCGTGTACGTATGTGCTCCATGGGTGTAAGTCTTTAAAACAGAAAGGCTCTGTGCTGCTAAGCCATCAGGCCTTACTCACTCAACAACTTTCTTTCCCTAGAAGAGAGGGGGGTAGAGAAAGAGAAGATCCGCCAACACTGGGTCCGATTCTGCTCCGCCCAAAGCTCTTAGGTGTCACCTGAACTACCGGACAGCGTGGCTGAATTCTGATTCACCAAATTTGAACGACTCCCCTTCAACTCACAGACTCCAGTGAGGAGGGTATTGGATGACAATCAACTTTTTGTATCGAGGGCATCAGTTAGGCGAGTCTACAGCCAATGTTCACTCGCTGCCAAGGGGGTCAAAGTGAAGGTGGAGGACTTCACTTTTCGTCCGCATTTGGACACCGCCTCTGCCCCCACTTCCCACCACCCACCCCCCCTCTCACCCACACCCTTCCGAGGCAGTGTGCGCCACATTTTCGATAGAGTCCCCTGTGTGTTTTGTAAGTTTGAATACAACTGTGTCCAGTTTCGGCGTTGTGCGCGCGCATATTGATTGATTTTCGCATGATTGACTACCACAGTCCTGTGTGGTACATCTTGAACACGTCGGTGGAAATGACTGGGTAAACTAAGGTAAGTCACACTAGCATTTCATTCTCTCTATTGCCATGTAAACAAGCCCCGAGATGCTCTCTGTCTATCAACAGCTTTACTCACTTGTTTTTCACTGCAGTGTTAAGAACTCATCCGTCAACTTATCAAAAGCCCTCTGAAATGGTCATGTCAATGGTTATCTGCTAGCCCTCCCTCTGAAAGGACAACAGATGCCTTTTCATCTTTCTCAGAGCATAAGATAAGGTTGGGCTGCACTATATTTGACCCCGTGTGAGGGTTGACTAACAAGTCCCGAGTTTTGGGAGTGAGGAGAGGTCAGCAAAACAGGGACGTTTTGTTATTCATTGGAATCATAAAACCACACCACAAAAATTGGTATACTATGTGGGGCCATCGGACACAGTCACAAACCAGACATTCCATTGCATAGCCTGCAGACCTGCAGTCCTCCATTTCTTTAAATTTGCAGGAGGTTTTCTTCTCTCTCCACAATCTGCGCTAATAGGGGAATGCCTATACCCTAGTAGAATGTGCCTTTGTGTCCACACTGTGGCCTGAGACTTTGACAAATTCACTTCCCATCTGACACATTCTGAAGTCTAATGAAGACGTTCTCTCGTTCTGCTCTCCAGGACTGTGGAGACTTAAACATCACCCTGAAGCACCCGCCTGTCTGCTGTCCAAAACTTTGCTATTCCTGGCATCTCCTACCCACCGAATTCCAGACCACCCACTGAATGGGCCTGCCCAACCCAGGGTAATAATTATACACATACGCTATCCACTAATCTGCCCGCGACCGTGTCTCCAGTAAGATATGCGCACATCTGTTCTGGGGTATAACAATATTTTATCCTCCTCTGTGTTCTTCCCTGTGGCATGGAAACTATCTTATTCACAAAGCTTAGAAAACTAGTGTCATCTATTTGTTGGACAGTAAGCTGTTGATATATGTAGCTTTATCAAAGTTTTTACTTAAATCGCTACCAGACCAACAGTGTTTGAGAAAGCTGTTTTGTAGATATTTACCATGATAACAAGGCAGTACGGGTACCTATGTGGGTCATTTTCAGTGCAGTACACACTTTGGCCACTGGAGGGGGGGCTTTCGCTAACAGCTCAAGTATCTGGCTAATCAAGAGACTATTCATGGTTGTTCTTAAACGCATAGATTAAAATTCTTCATTGGCTGATTTTTACTGTTGCTGTTATTATATTACAAGATGGCGTCCACAAATACCTGGCACATTGGTTCTTGTGTACTGTAAATTATCAAAGTGGCATGTCAAAAGCAGAGGAGCTTTAGTTTTGTTTTACAGGTACCTACTCTCTCTTGTTTTCCACTGTTTCCTCTGGTACCAGAAGTTTTTAAATGCTTTTGAAAACTTGGAGAAAATACAAAACAGACAGAAGATTGGTATTCATGGGAACCCATAATCCTTTGCTCTATATACTCCCAGGCCAGGGAAAGTGTGTTATTTTAAAAAAAGTCAACCAATATTTGTGCTCAACATACAATGATTAATCCTTATTTTTAATGGCAAAATTTGGTATTGTCTAACGTAAGACTGAAAAAGAGGGTACGATGTATAATTCTGTCTTAAGTGTGTGTTGCTAATTAGCTCTCGCTCGTGTTCCTTTATGATTGTGTGTGTGTGGGTGTTTCATTTTGTGTCAAACCACCCTGCTCGGCCATTGCCTTCAAATGGGAATTCAATTAGTTCAACCAAGAGCAGGGCAATCTCTAACTTCCAGTGTGTCTGCAGAATATCCCACTCCTTGTTTGCACGGTGGGGATTAGATCACTTGGCCTCTCTCTGCGGCGGCAGCCCTCAACAAACTGGGCGAAGATGATAGTGGAGCCCACAAGTGGATGTTAATGATCAGCAGTCTATTCAAGTGGTTGAATCACCACGCTGTATTGTTCTACTGAGCAGACTAGAATTGCCCAACCACATCCTGTGAGGTACAGAGTGAGAGAAAGAAAGAGAGAACGCTAGAAAGATAAATGTAGAGGGAGAAAAAGAAAGAGAGAAGGAGAGAGGGAGGAAATGAGTGGAGGATCGTCTGTTTCCTCCTGCTGTTTAAGGTGATTGATTGTGGAAATTCCACAGCGTTTACCGAAGTTTTTTGATGGAGTCAATACAAAAGCCGGGTTATTATGCATATAAAATATTTTGTAATGATGTGCGTCGTATTTCTTAGGTTAGCTCCTGTCACAAGACCTCTTTATTGCTTCTCAGTCGCTTGTCATGTGAGGCTGAAAGCTTGAACGTTATATTGATTGGGCTTTGTCAGTTGAGGAGACTGTAGGGTTATATATTCCTGTTTTTAACAAGACTGGCTTAAAAGTCTTGTAAAATCCTTGTCATTATAGAAGTCTGATGAAAAATGAATGAAAAGTCTGTCTCTGTGTGTGTGTGTGTGTGTTTGTGTCTTCATGTGTTTGTGCAAGGCCTTAGTGTGCTGGCGCCTGTGTACTTGCTTGTGTGTTTGTGTGAGTGTGTGTGTGTGTGTTGAAGCTGGCGAGGAAACTGGAGATATGAGAAATGAAGAGTGAGCACATCTCAGATTTGATTTATCAGTAGTGGCGTGTTGTGGAATGGAGACAGCTAGCTGCCCATCCAGACAAACCTAATCGACCTAAAGCCTCTGTCTGAACACCAAGGTAAAGTCTGTGTCAGTCACATAGCACCTTTCCCATCACATGCACTTTTCCTATCAAATACAAGAATTACACATAACACATACATTAAGAATGACTGCTGACAGTCAAATAGGTATTTGCCACTCCTGACATTAGTGTCGTTTCTCAATTTCTTTTACCACCAGCCAAATCACATTTACACTGACAGTCGGAGAAAAAGATGTATGAGAAAAGGGAAACCAGTGAAGCACAGCTGAGACTGTAAACACAACAGATATGTATGTGTTTATTTTATTTTGCCCTTTATACTTCTTGCACATTTATACAATAGTGCCAGGCCTTTGTCCTTTAGAAATGTCTTTCTGTAATGCTTGCTCAGAACTTCTGATAGATCATTTCACTTCATTCATTCATTATTTTCATTACATTTTTCCAATTTCCCACTTTGTCAATGTTTCCTTGCCAATGAAACCTCTTTGAATATAATACAAATTAAAAAAATAGTTTGAAAGCAAGGCGTACAGAGATAGAAATGAAGAAAGAGAGGGAAGAGGAAGCAGAGAGGAAGAGAGAGGGTGGGACAAAGAGGGAGAGCAACAGAGAGAGAGAGAGAGAGAGAGAGAGACAGCAAGTGACATGACAGGCATGTATCATTACAGACCCAGGATATTGAATATCAACCATACAATACTATACTCACCAATCAGCATTCTATTATTGGGACCGGCTCTAATAGAATAATATGATGAGGTCGAGACGAAAAGACGGGGATCCGCTCCAATCGGGCCGCCACTCAATCTATCCGTGTGGTAATTCGATAAGGCCCCCGGTCTCCTCTACAGCCAATCAATTGCAGTCGGCGGAGAAACAAATAAACATTGCCGCTCCAATAACAATCAGTCATAAAAATACCTCAGGTCAAACGACAGTGTTTGTCAAAGCTCAGTAGGGGTGTCCCAAATGGCACCTCATACACTGTGCACTGTACCCGTCAGAAATAGTGCACAGGGTAGGGAATAGGGTGAGATTTAGGATCAACACTCTCCAGTTTCAGTACATGGGTCAATTGGAAGGACAGTGGTGGACGTGTTGATTGTGGCATGTTGGATATGCGCTCCAAATGCCCGAGGCATTGCCAAGATACCGATGATAACCAAGAGAGGACCTGGAGATAGCATCCGCTAAGCGTCATTGCCCGCTAAGCGTGAACCCCGGTTCCCACTCAAACAAAACAGATCGCTGCGATTGAGGCAGGCACGTAAGCAAAAAACAAACATGTCCGTTGAGGAACGAGTGGCGGCACGGCTTCTCTAGGCCTTGCGGCCGCGTCTTGTGAAAGCATTGTGAGGGTTAAAAGTTGAAGCTCCTTGGCGGTCACATGGCCAACCACTTGTCATGGACTGTCAACACTACAGTTTTGTCAAGAGGGCATAACAGCGGCTCTGTTCCCTAAGGTTAGGATTAGGGTTAGGGGGTCATCTCCAAAAGCGACTTCTGTACCATCCGGAGAGTCTTGACTGGCTGTGTCACAGCTTGGCCCACCTACTGGTCTGCACGAGACCACAAGGCCCTACAGCAGGGTCGGCCCTGTGCCACTCCAGGGCCAAGCTCTCACCCATTCAAGACAGCTATCTGAAGCGTTAGCAGCGACCACACACACTGCAGCCACGGGCTATTTCTCCGTTTAGCACCAGACAGACAGACGTCTGGATCGGAGTGTGAGATCCGATGCCAACAGCTTCTGTTTGCAAAGACATTAGACTGGTCAACGCTTGAACTGGATTGACCGTGCACACACTCACACCCACACATGCACTCTGGGCACTCTTTACAAGAACCCTTTAAATATGTTTTCAGTTAAATCCTTCTGACTATACATAAATGTTCGGAAATAATCTCTGTCATCCTCTCTCTCTTTCTCTCTAAATCTCACAAACACAAACACAAACACCCCCCCACGCCCCGACCACCACACACTTGCACCTCCATCCCGAAACAGCAGCTCATATAATGCTTCTTAAAACCTTTCTCTATGTCTTCCTCTTTTGAAAGGAGCCACAATGGCTACATTAACTGGGCAATAGCCCTTTGATGTGGGCTTGGGTGAGACTAAGCTGCATTGAATGGCCTTCTGAACAATCACTCAGATGTGTAAACCAGAGGGGGAGGGGAGGAAGGGAGCGAGGAGGAAACTGTCATGGCATACTGTTAATAGGGTGCTTCCTTGATTGGAGTTGCCATGGTGATAAGCTTGTTTTTGCGTGTGTGTGGTTTTTAAATGTATTTTTAACCGGATACCTTTCACATTTTTGTATTAACAAATGATCTAAATGGAAACTTGGCAGGCGATGCTGTTTAATTTGTATTTTTTTCTTTCTCTTAAAACGTTTTACTGTACGGGTGACATCGATGAACTCACAATGCCAGGGTGAGGTGACATCGACATAACCTGGAAACACTGTTAATCTCCTGGCGGAACTCAAGCCATCAAATGCACTTTCTGTTCTATGCAAATGCAATCTTCTATCCACAAGCTGCCACCCACCCTATTCCTCCGAAGAAATACGGATTCCAAAACCATGTTGGCATGACGACTGTGTTGATGGGATGCATGCGGTTGCACACGCTGTGTGCGGCGTGCGGTGTGTGTGTGTGTGTGATGGCGTCTGTGTTGGTCGTCCTCGGAGACATCATTGTTGGCACAGGGTAGATCTTCCACTTCCACTAATGACATTCTGAGGCACATAAACATTTGGAATGAAATGAAAGGTGTGTGTGTGTGTGTGTGTGTGTCTGTGTCTGTGTGCATGTGTCTGTGTGGGTGGTTATGGGGGGGAGCTGGTCGTCATCGCACAATTAGGTTGACAATGTATTTAATGTTGTCGCGGACGGCTTATTTCAATATCGAACAAGCATCAGTCGTCTTCCGTGCTGGTGAACCCATCTTAGAAGGTGTTTAGCAAACACACTGAAGCATACTTGGTCTAACGTGCCTAGACACACGTACACACACACACGTGCACACACACACACACACACGCACGCACGCACACACACACACACACACACACACACACACACACACACACACACACACACACACACACACACACACACACACACACACACACACACACACACACACACACACACACACACACACACACACACACACACATGCACTTGCACTTGCACAGACCGACAGAGACACACACAAACACGCACACACACAGACCGACAGAGACACACATGCACGCACACACGCACACGCACACATGCACACGCACAGACCGACAGAGACACACACACACACACGCGCACACATGCACACGCACAGACCAACAGAGAAAAAACACACACACAAGTTTGTACAGCTAACCTCATGGGGACCAGATAATAGAAATTGCATGCTGCCTTGCCCTAATCTTAACCCTAAACCTACCCCTAACCTTAACCTAACCCTAACCTTAACCTCAATAAAGTAACATTTGTGCCTAAATTTTACCTAGGTGTGTAATGCTTAACTTTAACCCTAAACTTAACCAACAATGCCTGGACCTTAAAGAATCCCCAATTCTAACTCTAAAATTAATAGTAAATTTGACCCTTGACCTAAACCCTGAGCCAGAAATTGACTTTTGCCAAAAGGTCCCCATGAGTCCAGTTTCTTCTGGTTTTTCTATACTCATTGGAACATTTGGTCCCCATGAGTATAGTTAGACCTAAAACACAAAGTAAATGTTTCTTAATTGATGCACTACATCCTGTTTTTCCATTTTTGAGTTTAGCTTATTATCCTGCCATTCCCAGCTGTAATTAAGTACTGTACAGTACTGCCTCTTTGGAATAAACAAATACAATGAGAGTCTCCCAGAATGGCAAATGGGGCCACTTTATCATTGTGGAGACAAAATAAAAAAAAGAGTAAGAGAGAGAAACAGATGGAAGAGAGAGCGAGAGTTTATGGGTGCACATATGTACTGGATGTAAAAGTGCATGTACGTTATAAGTGCGTGGGTGTGTTTGTGTGTGTGTGTTTGTGTGTGTAACCACATGAAAAATGCTGTCCAAATATCAAAACCAGTTCAAATCGTTAGACCTTTCTGCAGACAATGTGTTTATTTGTGAATGCAGGTGTGCGTGCGCCAACAGCATGAATTCATAGGAGAGGGGTACCCCGAAAAAATAAGGGTGAGAAATGTATCAGTATCATTTACAGTGGATGTTCGGTATGTATACATTTTCCCTCTTCATGTCCCTTAAAGGGGTTCTGTTCTGTTTTCATAGTTCTATTTCAATCCACAAATGGCCCCGTTCTTTCAATGTGTCTGATGCAGTCTACACAAAATTAGCTTATGCAAGCTGTAACATATTTGATTGACACCAGTTAGCCTTTGGACACCCTTTTTAAAATATCTTGACCAAGTGTGTTGTGAAGCAGCGTAGTGAGGCTAGGCTAACTGCCAGTGGCGGAAGCTAAATTGTTAACTACAGCATATGGGTGATTATGATATTGGATTGATAAGCTCAACTGTGGGTATTCCTTGCTTTGGAAAACATTTCACAGGAAGCCTGTTTGGATTTGGCTTCACACCAATCACATCATAAAGAAAACATAATTGGCAGAAAAATGTTAACCTTGTAATTATGTTGGTGTCATTTTTTGACTAGCAAGCAATCTGAAATCTGAAGAGTTAAGAATTCAGACTTTTAGTTAATTCTCTGTACTGGCCCAATCATTATACTTATATATGATCTTACTAACTGCCCCAGGTGTGCCAGTGTAATTTTTTTTGGTGCTTATTTTAACATGATTTGTTGTTACCCTGAAAGGAACTTTGGTTAGCTACAAACTGTCAGACCGTTTCAGCAAGTTGACACAAAAAGGAGGATATAGACATGATCAAATAACATAGTAACCTTGTAAAACAAATAAAAATAAAAAACAGGTACACTAAAGATGACTACCAAAAATGTTTCAGTAAAAAAACAGCTTTAGAAGATTACAATGGTATTTGATCATGACAATGTTATTGATCATGACAATGTAATATTAAAACTGGTTTTCCACTATATAGTTTTTTTGGGAGTCATCTTTAGTTTACCTATAGATGAAGATAGGCATGATCAAATAACATGGTAACCTTGTAAAACAAATCATATTATCTAAAACAGTTAATGGTCCTGAAATAGCAGAGGCTGCTCGTTGCTTACTATGCGACATTTTAAACCTACTAGGACTAATATTTTAACAATCCCCAAATTTGCTGCATTAACTTGCCTGTACTGCTAGGTGATATTTGTTACATGCTTCATGGACTTCACATGTGGTTTCACATCTTAAACCGCTAAGCAGATGTTGTTTTGTTGTCTTGACTGAATAAACCAGCATACTAAATTAAGGGGAAACAACTGGCTTTGCTTCCCCTGTGAATTTACCCACAATTCTTGGCAGTAGAGCGTACAAAATATGAGCTCTAGTAGATTTTTCTAGTGCAGATGAATGCACTGTGAGCAGTGAGCAAAAACTAAGGCCAGGTTTAGAGTCCACATTGTCCTGACATTCCAACATGCTGCTCTTTAATTGACTCGTTAGTCCCTGTCACTCAGGGGCAGGTTCACCTGTTCAGCTCACGTCCAGAGCCAATGACTGACAAGCTGTGCCCTTATGCCCCAGCTATTCATTTTTCATTGACCCACTGGGTCAATGACCAGTCTTGCTTTCTCTCTCCCTCTCTCTCTCTCTCTCTCTCTCTCTCTCTCTCCCTCTCTCGCTATATTTTTCTTTCTCTATTAACTTTTGCTTTTTCATTCTTTATCAATCTCTCTCTCCTCACTGCTTCCCTCTCTCTTCTATCAACCTCTTCCTGTTTTCTCTTTCTCCATCTCCTTTTCCTCTCTCCGTGAATGCAATGATGACAGCATTAGAGAGACAAATCCCTGCAATCTCCCCTTCCCTCTGCCTCCATCTCTCACTTTCCCCCACGACCCAAGCAGTCGTGTCAATCCCACACCAGTTTCAAGGTTCAGTTACAGGGGCTCCAAGTTTCCACAGTCACCCTATTGGCGTGCCATTTCATCGTGTTGCAGCCTTTGGCTGTTGTCCAGCTGTCTAACTCCATTAGGTTTTTGGCCATATGTTATCCCCCAGTGATTGGAAGGATTGGATCGCACCACGGGAGCATTATCTATTTAAGGTAGTCGTATTATCTGGATCAAATTGGGATCCAGCTTCTTAATGGCTATTTTGGCAGTGCACCCGGCAATTACATCTCCCGCCCCCTCCACGTATCACTATACAGGCTCTCACGCTACGATACTCATAATGTAGTAACTCATACACACAGGCGTGCACACTCCTGGACGTGCACACACACACACACACACACACACACACACACACACACACACAAGCTCTCTCTCCCATGTCTCCCTCTCGTCATCTCTCACTGTCACGCACACATGGCTCGTTCGCCGGAGACTAATATCCCTGTAAAGAAAAGCACAACAACACATTAGCGAAGGAATGATTCTGAGCATGAACGAGCCAATTCTCAAGGAACTCTTAACCGACATTGTGTTTTTATTTGACGGAGGACTGATTAAGCACGGCCCTGACACTGCCATACCTCTGAAAGAGCCACCCTCAAAGTCAACACAACAAGGGGAA
Organism: Esox niger; assembly: GCA_016801105.1. Lineage (NCBI taxonomy): Eukaryota > Metazoa > Chordata > Actinopteri > Esociformes > Esocidae > Esox > Esox niger. Next base: position 73,461 of record JACXGJ010001639.1, read on the forward strand.
GAAAGTGCAGATGCAGTGGTTTAACTGAACACTGCTTCTCACTGCTTCTCACAGCAGCGCAAAAATGTTGCCGCAACAGGACAAGATTATTATTGTGGATTGGAATTACGTTTTCTTTTTGGTCGGGGTTGATACATACAGGGTCCGGGTGAATTATGTCACCGGAACCCATCTAACATTCAGAACTGGATATTACAAAATTTTGATTAATAATAACCTTCGAATAAGCTGAAAGCTCTAATTTCCAACAGGATGTTTTTTTCACTTTTAAAAATGCATTACATGAAATGCCCTTTAAGCCTGGCATAGTGCTTGTCTATACATTTTCGCTGGGTTATCAGGTGTTCGCAATAAAGGAGGAAGGGATTGTTCCAAACTCACCGTGTCCATTCAAAGTGCAGTGTGGTACCCAGTCTCCTGCCTTCTTATGAGTGTGGACAGTAACAACACATTCTACTACATTGACTCACTCCCATAACCATCTGCACTGCCTCCTGACCCCATAAAATGGGTTCGCTGATGGGAGGGGACCTAACTCTCACTGATGCCCTGTGTGTGTCCAGAAGGAATATTTAATGATTAACTCCTCTCTGGCTATTGTGTGGCCAAAGTCTTGGTGCACGGCCAGCTCTGACTGGCTACACGCATTGGGTGCTACAATGGCAACATTATCCTCTCACTGTCTGTTTTTGTGGCCTTCTGTGCTCTCAGTCTGGGTCTCTGTGGAAAAATGAGCGTGAATCCCCAACCTTTGGGGCTGTGTGTGTGATTGTGGTTTGAGACTGGCTACAGTTTAATGACTTGCTCTCACAGTAGTTCAGAAAAAAAGATACAAATGTATTTATTATGCGTTTGGGCTTTGGAAGTGGGTTTGAAGTGGGTTTGTTTTCTGTACTGAAGTTGGATGTTGCGTACTAAATCATTATTTATGATTCAGTCAGGGTCATCCTTAAAATTACAGCAGCATCTACATTAATGGAAAAAAGTTCTTATTTAGTCTAAAAGTGACTGACAGTTGCACGTTATTTACCATTAATTTCCAGCGAGGACAACGTCATTTGAAAAACAACTCAAAACAAATGGGAAATGCCTCAACAAACTTTGTGCAGTTACATGCTGCATGCACTTTTGATAGTGTTCCAGGAACAAGGGACCAAATAACAAACATTGACTGATACAACTATCCGTATATATGCACCTATCCAGTTCTCTAAAATAGTGGAGTCTCAGGTGAAGTGTCTAAATGTTCGGTCCAGCAAGGATGTCAGCACTACACGTCATGTATCAGTGCATTTGACGCTGCCAAGTAGCGCCACAGACTGTTCAGGAGCTCACTGTTAATGTCGTTTTATCACATTGCGTGCATTTTGTTGGGTCAGTTGGGAATCCTGCAATTGATGTGGGGGATATTTCTATAAAATGTATAAATAACTTTATACTTATGAAAATATTAATGTGCAATGTATAATCAGGTAGTTTTGTTATAAACATATTAATATATGTGTCTTTTGCTGAGAGATAGTCATGAGAAGGCAATTACCTTGAGCCCAGAGAGGGGCATTTCTGAAGTTTACTGCCTTTGTATCCACTGTTGGGGTGTCCAGAGTCTGGCCCATGAGCTGGTCATAAAGCGTACTCTGTCATAAGAGATGACGTAACACTTACTTTGTGGACAATGATGGACATGACCCAAGTATGAACCATAAGGAGGATGTGAATTACTGTCGCAAATTACGAGCATTCAGGGAGGTAGAAGATAAGAAGCGCACCCCAATCAGGGGGGTTGCCAACCAGACAAAATCAGATGGCATAATGTGTGAAAGTTCTGTATAAAAGCCATGGTCCAGACTCAGAACATTGGGGGTGTATCTGCAGAAAAACCTGGCTTTAATGTCTGTCATTATTGTATGATTTTCATTAAAGTCTATTGGATTCACGAAGTCCTGAGTTGAAGTGCATTTGTTTTTAGTAAAGAGTGGTTGATTTTCCACGAAATTGACAGAACCAAGGAAATTCTTAAACAGCTGATTGTTGTTTGAGCACTCAAGCAAGCCTCCAGAATTTTTTTGCGAAAGTGGCGTGCCACCAAATTTGAATTTTTTTACACTTGCCTGGATTGAGAATACACTATCATACCGAAAAGCACTCACATCTGCTCACTCAGCTTATTTCTCCAACCTGATTGTGGTGAACAAAAACGTATCTTTGATACAGTTGAAAATTTAACACTAAACAAGTGAAGTGAGTCTTAATGTTTGAACAATCAACCTAAAAGGCAACACCAGGGCAACAAGAAACATCTGTCAGTCACCAGTTCCAATCGTTTTGCTCACTTGAAAAATGGGCGGGTTCAAAAAAAGGGTGGCATGTCCTGAGTGGTTTACTACATCTAGATGTGAGTACCAGGAAATGAAAGCTGAAATTCTGAGCTCTTGTCTCATACTCATCTTTTGATCTTAAACCCAAATTTCTTCAGTGACCAACAAAAACAAGGGAATTTGCCTTACCGTTCCAATACTTTTGGAGGGGACTGTAGGTCTCTGCTTGATTTTCCTCTATAGAAAAAGGAAAAATTACCAAAGTAAAATATGTATAATTTTTATTTAACCACAGAAAAGAACATGACATACTATTCTGTCTTCTTTTTATGTCCACCTGTTTTCTATCTGCCCTTGCTCATGTGTACTGTATGTGTTTCAAATTCTGTGTGTGTGTGCAGGGCTAGCTCAGGGACTCATGTGGGCCTTCTAAGGCTGTTGGTAACCAGAGAAGAGAGCAGGCAGGAAAGAGAAAGAGATGGAAACTTGGCAGGAGAGGAGCAAGAAATGCTAGAATTAGGTCACGACAGAGTGCAGTGCCATGAAATGTGAATGACTGTCAGGCAGATCAGTGAACTGTAATGTCTTGGAGATCTAGGAATTGATAGAACACAACGAAATGACTTGACCTTAAAGAGATATTCATCTGTGTGTGTTCTGTGTGTGTGTGAGAGAGAACGACTGTATAATCTTACCTAAGAACCATTATGCTTACACTACATACTTTCACAATCGAAAGAAATTCGATAGAGGTCACATATTTCAACACGTCTGCGGGAATACATTTTCAGTCTCTAAAAGGCCTTTTGGAAAAAAATGAAGATCAAACAAACGCTGAAACATAAATATTTTCCCCCTCACCATGGTTCCCAATATCCATACTCCACCAAAAACTGCCAAAAACAACCCAAATGTGAAACTGAGTTCTTGGAATTGGTGAACACTTAGACACATGGGCTGGGAGAATGGGCAACATTACCTGCCTCAGACTATTTTCACTCAATTAGCAACAAATGGCTTTGCCTTAAAGAGCTGGGTGGGGATAGAGAGTGGGACAGCTGAGCTGATGTCACTACAGAGGCAGTAGTTGTGTGTGCAACTGTGTGTGCGCACATGACTGTTTCTAATCTGTTAAAATGTATGTGAGTCTGTATGGGTTTGAACGTATGCACATGTCAGTGGTACATGCATAATAGTCTGTTTGGAAGCCTCTGTCAGGAATGTTTCTGTGGATTCCAGTGCTGTTTTTCCAGAGCAAGGGTCCAGTTTGTTCTTAATGATGTTTGTGCATTGATTATTTATTTTCTATGTCTACTGAAAATCAATATAATCATTCCCCAAACTTCCTGAGGAATCCCGAGTCAGTCATCATTTCCAAGACCACTCCAACAACAACATGTGAACATACAGCAGCTTCCAATGTTTTCAAATGGAAAGATGTGTTTTCCTTATGTTGTCATTGCAGTGGTGAGGGAATCTTTTTGACAGATTGCACAGTGAGAAATCTGTCAAGGACCAGGTTGAGGTTATGTGATTTCAAATAGCAGTTACTGGTTATGGTTTTTGGACTTGGTATCTGAATGAACAAGGATACAGCCCTTAAACGTGGACAGCGTTTTTAAACTTACCACTTACCACTCCACTCCACTTACCACAGCCACAATGTAATAATACACCGTAAGAATGTATGAAAAGAATTACAACTTTTCTTGCCATGTGACAGATGTATTTCTTTCCTTCCTTCACTCAACGGCAATTGCAGTATTCCCTAGGAAGTAAAACTGGAAATTGCAGAGTTATGAAAAAGAATAGTACTTCTGGGTAATCATGGTTATTGTCTCAAACTCCAACAACACTCAGTGGAATAAAGTAAAAGTGACCAACACAAAGTGGTACCCTATCAATTAATCACATGTATTTTAGAAAGCCCTTTTTATATCAGCAGTTGTCACAGAGTGCTTTTACAGATAGCAAGCCTGAACCCTCAAAGAGCAAACAACAACTGAATTAATGCACAGTGGATTGGAAAAACTGCCTAAAAGTGCACATTCTTGGAAACCTAGAGAGGAACCAGTCTCTGAGAAGTAGCCAGTTCTCTTCTGGCTGTGCCAGGCAAAGATTTTAAGAGGACAAATTGTAATGAATAATAAAAGCATGTGGGCTGTGTCCAGAGTCTGTAAAACATCATCCAAGTCAGAAGCATGACCATATGGACACAGACAATCAGTGGAGTGGCAGCCAAAATCACCAGGTTTCCTCAGCTGCTTGATCTGCAACACAACCAGCAGGACTTTGGACAGGGACAGCTACGAGACATTCAGGCCTGGTTGTCCTGAGGTGTGCTCCAGGAGGAGTCCAATTCTTGGTAATGCCTCTGTTGTGCCATATTTTCTCCACTTCACTCTGCTCCATGGTATACTTAATGCTTTGGAAATTCTTTTGTACCCTTCTCCTGTCTGATATCTGTCAACAGTGAGATCCCTCTGATGCTTTGGAAGCTCTCTACTGACCATGGCTTTTGCTCTGAGATGCAACTAAGAAAATGTCAGGAAAATCTTACCAGAACAACTGAACTTTATTTGTGATTAATCAGAGTCACTTTAAATGATGGCAGGTATGTCATGACTTCTATTTAACATGATTTTCAATGCGATTGGTTAATTCTGAAAGCAGCCATATCCCCAGTTATGAGAGGGTGTGCACATTTATGCAACCAGGTTATTGTAAGGTTTTTATTTTTCCCCCTCAAAGGTTTCTGTTTGTTTTTCAATTGAATTATTCACACGTCACATTAAAAGTGGAAAAAGTTCTGACATGATTTATCTTTGTCTCATTCTTTTACATCACAAATACCTGGCATTTTAACAGGGGTGTGTAGACATTTTATATCCACTGTAGCAGTGTAAAACCTTGGGGCAGAGACGGGGTGTCCGGTAACACTGTGGCCCGATCCCAAGATAACTCTGGACAGAGCCCACCAGGCAGGAAGTAACTCCACCCACTTTGTCAAGCATCAACCACAGGGACCCCAACCAACCACAACCACCCTGAAAGAGGGCCGAGGATCACCCACCAAGTTCAGTCCCATTGCAAGAAGACAGCAACGGAGAAACAAGTCAGTGACTCTGCCCCCGAATAATATTGAAGAGAGAACCTGCCTGGCAACGACAGGAAGGGTGGATTAGATCCACGCCTTTCTGATCACCTTAACACCCCTGGGCCAGACTGCACTTAATCATCAGACCTTGCTGAAGAGATGAGTCTTTAGTAGACACTTGAAGGTTTGCATTCAGTCTGCGTCATTAACCTTAATCGACAGATCAAGGCATACAGGAATAGAAATCTAGACATGATATGTAATGCCATGGACTGTGTATGTAATGCCATGGACTGTGTATGTAATGCCATGGACTGTGTATGTAATGCCATGGACTGTGTATGTTAATGCCATGGACTGTGTATGTAATGCCATGGACTGTGTATGTAATGCCATGGACTGTGTATGTAATGCCATGGACTGTGTATGTTAATGCCATGGACTGT
>JACXGJ010001640.1:0-79283 GCA_016801105.1 Esox niger
AAAATGACAACAGTGCCCAAATTTATGCACATGCCTAATTTTGTTCGAACAATTATTGCACACTTCCTGTAAATGGTATAAACTTCGTTTCACTTCTCAAATATCACTGTGTTTGTCTCCTATATGATATATTTAACTGATTTTTTTAATCCTAAGAACCAACGATTTATGAAGGAAAATCATGGAAATTAACAAGGTTGCCCAACTTTTGCAGACCACTGTATATAGCGTGCCAATGGAAGTGCACTCTGTAGGATGTACTGTGCCAATGGAAGTGCACTCCGTTGTATATAGCGTGCCAATGGAAGTGCACTCCGTAGGATGTACTGTGCCAATGGAAGTGCACTCCGTTGTATATAGCGTGCCAATGGAAGTGCACTCTGTAGGATGTACGGTGCCAATGGAAGTGCACTCCGTTGTATATAGGGTGCCAATGGAAGTGCACTCCGTAGTATATAGGGTGCCAATGGAAGTGCACTCCGTAGGAAATAGGGTGCCAATGGATGTGCACTCCGTAGTATATAGGGTGCCAATGGAAGTGCACTGCGTAGGAAATAGGGTGCCAATGGAAGTGCACTACGTAGGAAATAGGGTGCTAAAGGATGTGCCCCTATTTCTCCTCTCAAACCCTTCCTGTGGTTACGTTGCATAGTCTGCTGTGAACATCTACGATCACATTTACCACATTCTCATGTCTTTTAATTTTTCACATTGTTTGTGTGATCGGTGTGTTGAAGATATCTTGTATAGATGAAGCAACAAAGCAACAATTTCTTTTTTTGAAAATGATGAAAGTGTTGCCCTGTGTTCACAAACGCAAATTATTATCTGAAAAAAACTACTTGGTCCATGAATTTCCGCCCTTTTCACTACATAGTACACTATGTTATACTAGAGCCCTGGTCCAAAGTGCACTGTCAAGGGGTTAGGGTGTAATTTGGTGTGTATCCTCAACCTGTAATTGAGCTCAAATGTAAGAAAAGAAAAACGTAACATAACTAATTAATAGTATGAATTAACTAAATTCAATCATATGAAAAAAAAATCTAACGTGGTTAAAGTGTATTCTAAAATAATGAAAAGGATTTTTGCGTCCGATCTTCGAAGGTCTTCATTCAAATATGTTGTTTTCAATGTCTGTGATCATGGCAATACAACATGTGAATAACGATGTATTATTCTGTTTAAATGTACCCTTTAGCCTAGCTTACGCAATTCTTGTGTAATGAAAGCCGTGCATGTAAAGGCTAATATCAATAATTTAATGCCCAGATAAAGCCCCGCCTCCACGCCAATAGAGGCTCAAAACTTGGTTTTGAGAAAAGATTAATCGAACGAAGGTGGTACGAAATTGTAATCGCAAGAAGAAGCGAACGTGAAAAAATCGGGTTTGAACGAAAACATTTTAAGATCGGACGCAAAAATCCATTTAATGATTTTAGCACACACTCTTACCATGTTTGACTATTGTTTTCTTACGATGTAATTTCGTTTTTTCATACGATAAAATATTTTTTGCTAACTTTTATTATTATTTTCAAAAAATATTTCAGTTACATATTTCTTTTCATAAATTCAGTACATTTGAGCTCAATTTGGCTCCATAAACCTGAATATGTTCTGTAATTTCACTGTTCATCTGTCTATTTGAATGTTTGGACGCCTGACAATCAAATATTCTGTGTTATCAAGATTATCCAGAAATTGCATTTTTCTGGGTTTTAGGAACATAATATTTTCAGTCCTCATCACTGGCCAATCACAAGTAGGAACTTGGAACGGTCCTGTGCTATTCTGAAACTAGGATCATTTAATTATATAATTTACCTGAGGCAGGTCTGATGCCCATATTCACAAAGGATCTCAAAGTGGGAGTGCTGATCCTGGATCATAATAATATTGAATGGACATGGGGATCTGATCCATGATCATAATATTAAATTGACATGGAGCTCTGATACATGATCAGAAAATTAAATGGACATGGGGATCTGATCTATGATGATGATCATAATAATAATAAATGGACATGGGGAAATGATTCATGATCATTAGTTTAAAAGGACATGGGGATATGATCCATGATCATAACAATAAATGGACGTGGGGATCTAATCTGTTATCGTAATATTATATGGGCATGGGGATCTGATTAAGGATCATTAGATTAAAAGGACATATGGGATCTGATGAGACGTGCAGTCCTACTCCGAGACACTTTATAATACTGACCTGTGTATAAACGTGTATCTTTCACACAACTCAAATATAAAAAAAACAAATGCACTTTTTTGATAAAAGGCAGATTTCTTACATACCGTATGTAACAAACAAAGCTATGCAATGTAATGAATCAACGGTAAGACACCGCCCAGACGCCCTCGCAGACAAATGGGACGGATGTGACTGTACTATAAAGTTGATCTGCACGGGTAACACCTGATATTCAGTGTATTTTAAGAATGACTGTTTAATGTTTGTGTTTATGACTAAACAATGTGTTGGGAGTTGTTTGTGCGGTCTAAACACTGCTTTTTCGTAACAGTGTTTTGATCCCAACAATAAACATGTTCTGCAACATTTGTAGCCTGTTTCTTATTTTTGTAAATTCAGTCAAGCTTGTTATTGTAGCAGTCAAACATGTTATTGTAGCCAGACAGGCTACAGGAGGATCTTCATTTCTTTCATGTGTTTCATGCAGACCAAGGAAATATGACAACACTGCAAGGACGTCTAAAATGATTCATTGATAACAGTGTGTATACATTTTACATTTCCAATTAAAGCTACTCTGCCAATTCTTCTACAGCATCAATTCAAATATGAAACCTGTGAGCACACTGAGAAAACAAACCTTAATAAATTTGCCTAATTTGATTTCAAAGACACATTTTAAATTTTAAGCGTTTATAAGACATTGACATCCTAGCAATTGACACATTTTAGGTAAGTTCTTTCTTTCTGTTTTGGTTTTTGACCTTAGCACTCATACACCTCTCAGGCACCTTTGTGTGCCAAAATTGTGGATCAATGCAAAAAATACTTAGTAGATTTGTTTACACTTTCTGAAAGTCCAATTTCGATGGACACCGGAGGTTTGATTGACATTGACAATCTTAAAATGTCCATGTGGCCCATAAGACGTCAATGTGGATGGCCTTCGGTAAGGCCATTGTGTGTGTGTTTCTGCTCTTCTCACTGAATGGGATGTGCCTACAGCAGATACAGTTAGGTCTGGAAATTAATGGACACTGGCACAAGTTTAGTTATTTTGGCTGTTAACCAAAATATATTCAGCTCTTTAATATGTAGCCCCTCTATTTTAATAAGGGAGTCAGTCAATTGGACAGCTGACTTAAAAGCTGTATTGTGGATAGGTGGGTTTATCCATTGTTATTATTTCTTTATCATTAAAGCAAACAAAAGGTCTGGGGTTAATACCAGGTGTGGCCTTCACATTTGGAAGCTGTTGCTGTGAATCCAAAACATGCGGCCAAAGGAGCTCTCAATGCAAGTGAAACACCATCCTTCGGCTGCAAAAAGGAATAATTTCCAAGGTAAAGAAAAAACCCTTCCCCACATCCAGCCAAGTGAAGAGCGCTCTCCAGGATGTAGGCATCTCATTATCCAAGTTTACCATAAATAGAAAACTTCACTAGTGCAAATACAGGGGGTTCACCACAAGGTCCAAAACATTCATAAACCTCAAGAATAGAAAGGCCATATCAGACTTTGCCCAAAAACAATACAAAAAAAAGCCAGCCAAGTTCTGGAACAGCATTCTTTGGACAGATGAAACTAAAATCAACCTGCACCAGAATGATGGAAATAAAAAAGTATTAAAAGGCTTGGAATGGCTCATTATCCGAAGCATTCCACATCATCTGTAAAGCAAGGTGCAGGCAGTGTGATGGAATGGGCATGCATGACTTCCAATGGCACTGGGTCACTAGTGTTTATTGATGATGTGACAGAAGATAGAAGCAGACAGAAAAATTCTGAAGTGTATATGGATATATTGTCTGCTCAGAGCCAAATTCAGCCAGGCTGATTGGAGGGCATATCACTTTACAGATGAACAATGACCCAAAACATACCGTGAAAGCAACCCAGTTATTTTTTTAAGGCAAAGAAGTGAAATATTCTGCAATAGCAGAGACAATCACCTAAACTCAACCTGATAGAGCATGCATTTCACTAACTGAAGACAAAACTTAACTCAAACCCACGAATAAACAACTGAAGATAGCTGCAGTGAAGGTCTGGCAAAGCATCCGAATTGAGGAAACCCAGCATTTGGTGATGTCCACGCATTCCAAACTTCAACCAGTCATTGCCTGCAAAGGATTCTCGACAAAGTATTAAACATTTACATTTTATTTATGATTGTGTTCATTTGTTCAATTATATTTGAGCCCCTGAAATGTGGGCACTGTGTATGAAAATGGTTGCAATTCCTAAACGTTTAATATATTTTTGTTCAACCCCTTGAATTAAAGATGAAAATCTGCACACGATTGCCTCTCGGTTGTTTTACTTCAAATCCATTATTGTGTACAGAGCCAAAATTGTGAAAATCGTATCAGTGTCCAAATACTTCCAGACATAACACTAGTACAGCGATGGCTAACTTAGCCAAGGGCTGTAGACATCTTGATGTGCTTTACATCGCTAAACAGCTTGTGAGACGTAGTCGAAACATGCATGGGAGAGGGACACAGTGGGCTGTGTTGAGTGTGTAGTATAGACCGGAGCTCAACCTCCAACAGGGAGCTCTCGCTCTGACTTAGCTGAGAGTGTTGTTACCTGCTTCGGGTTTGCAACTGTTCAATGAAAACAATCTACAGTCTCTCTGTCTTTCTCATTAGAATTTACACGACAAGAAAATCCAGACTATAGCGTTTCAGCGGCGCCTTTTAAACAGGGTAGAAGTAACACGCATCCGACCACAGGTAGCAGTTACGTCATCAATCCCATGATCCAAGTTGAGACTGTGCTTCCGCGTTCTTCACTACGGAAACGTGTGCTGCTGGTAAACAACATGGCTACAGGATCTAATAGTGGGGGAAGCGAGCTACAAAAAGAGTTGATTTGTGCCATCTGTCTTGACTACTTCAACGATCCTGTCATTCTGAAATGCGGACACAATTTCTGTAAATTCTGCATCCTTATGCACTGGGAGGAGAATGGAGGAGAAGACGTCGGCTATCAATGCCCCGAGTGCCGAATGGTTTGTTGTGCTCCAATGCTAGTGCTAGGTTATTTTATCAGCTGTTAGCTGGCTCGATCCCTTTGTCATCCTAAATATGCAAAGGGTAATTTCAGCATGTGAATTGTACAATACAGCGTCCTAAATTGAAGTGTTTCCGCCGATTGAAATCATTACATGCCATGTAAAAATGCATGCTGAAAAGCGCTATTGTCATTCTTTGTGTACTAGCTTGCTAAGTAGCTAATGTATATATTCATATATGTTTTGTGTACTCATTTCAATATGAAATTAAGTCTGAATGTCACTATGACCGGCATCTATGTGCCTACCTACATAGCAAGCTTCTGTAATCCTTCTTTTCTCCTAATGGAAAGACCTACACACTGCTCATGTCAGGATTACAAAGTCTAAACAAACATCTGTGCGTGGATGTTGGCTTTTCTTCTGGAAGTATATAAAAAATGTTCATACAAAAGAGGCACCCTCAGAATTATATGCAGTTTATGTATATATATATTTATTCAGTCCCTCCCGTCACTGTATCCCAGACAGTACCTGTGCAGGTTGTTGTCACTGTAAGTCAGTCTCTACTATGTGGCACATTTGGTAGTAATCTTAGGAAGCTGTCTCCTGTTACTGTGCCCTCTTGGACGTGGTGTTTTTCTACCTCTCAGTCTCTCCCCTCCCCCACCCAGCCCATCTCCATTGTCCTACTCTCTGTCAGCAGTGAGCAGAAGTGTATCTATTTGAACTGTTCCTAACTCTTGCTCTTACCTCTCTGCCCCACCCGCAACAGCTATTCTTTTAACATCTCCCGCTCTGTATTTGCCTCTGCAGATATTCTACAAGATAAGCTTCACCAAGAACTACCTGGTAAAGAACCTTGTTGACAAGCTGAGCGACTTGGACTGCCTGAAGCCCTGCACCCCACCGACCCCCTCCAAGCCGGTCAAAGTGGACGGGAAATGCGAGAGACACGGAGAGGAGCTGAAACTCTATTGTCACACTGATAACAAACCCATCTGTGTGGTCTGCAGGGAGTCCCGGACACACAGGTAACACTGCAAACCAGCGCATTCAAAAGGCATCAAGGTTTTTTCCCCCAACAGATTTGATTAAAGGTGTCGAAGTAAATGATTTGCCTCTTCTCATTCCGCTTACAGCCTACTATTTCCATGCATTTCATTGTATCTGATGGGAAATTATTTGGGAGAATAATTTGCATACAAATAATTAAGACTAGAATCAATGTCACCTAATTTAATCTCAATAACCCAGAACAAAAACATTGCATAATTGGCTCTGTATATCTCGGGGTAAAAGTGTGGTGGATATAATCCTACCAGGAGTCTGGGAAGCAGGGCGACCGTTTCCATTCCTTCACTGGGTCAGCTCAGGCAAGTCCGTCTGCCTCACGTGTGACCGTTTTGAACCGGGCATTGTGTTCCGGCAGTATTGTGTGGATGGTTAATGGCGTTCTTCTGAGACCTATTTATCCACCTATTTCTTCTCGCTACACCCCCTTGTTTGTAGGAGTTGACCAGTGACTGCCGATCTATGGACAGATTAGCATACAGGTACTAGATTTAGTCGGAAATGGTATTCCAGACATAACCAACAGAAGGAATAGCGGTCAACCACTGTTGACAAGAGTGTGCTGTATTCCTGTCCCATCCAGACACACAGCTCGTTCTGTCCTGTATTGTTATCTCTCTGACCTCCCCACAGAGATGCTGATACATTTTAAATGCAGAGACACTTTTAGATAAGGGACTGTCCTTCACTTAGAGTGCAGTATGTCTCCCTGTCTCACCTTCACAGATTATTATTCGCTCTTCATGCCATGTGTCCTGTTAAGAGTTCAGATTTCTTGGGTTGCTTAGTGACCCCGTGATGTACAACGTATCCCAATGTAGTGTTCAATGTGTGGTGAATGTAGTTGGAATCGAACACCTCCTACAAGTTTTACTTTCTGCCGTGTTGTGTGGCGCAGTCAAACCAAGTCCTTCCTGACCTCCCCATGTTCCCTCTACCTTTCAGACACCATGACGTGGCTCCGGTTCCTGAGGTCTTGGAGGACATGAAGGTGAGGCCAAACGATACCATGTAAACAAGGGGAAAATGCGACTAGAAAATGTCCTGTTCGTGTGTCTTCTGTTTTTGCGAGGGCGCCTGTTTGTTTGTGTCCTTGTTGAGTGGAGATTGCCGGGTTGCTATGTTATTACCAAGGCCAGTTGTTTTTGAGACAGCGGTGCCGCCCAGCTGCACTGTGTGTAGTGAGCTGTTCCTAGCCAGCGCGGCGCATTCACCCACACCAGTCACTCACAACCCCTTGACTACTGAACAGCTACAGCAGAGTGGGGTTTGTGTTCTTTCCAGAGCGAGCTCCGACTGAGGCTGGTGAAGCTGACATGGCAGAAGTCTGTTTGTACCAGGGTAAAAGCTATGGACGAGCAGACCAAGAATGAAGCAAAGGTACACGCTGAGGAACTGCAGACACCTGACTAGTTAACTGATCCTCTTGGCCGAAAGGGAACTTGGCATAGTCGAAAGAACCAAAATGGGAGCTTTGAAGGAATTCACCCTATATAGGTGTTTTTAAAGAGTCTTACTGTGTGACAGAGCATATGTGGGTCTTACTGTGTGCAAAGTGAAAGTCATATAGTGAAGAATATATATATACTTTAGACCAATTCACACAACGGGTTTAGAACTCCACAGCATGAATATACCTGTAGTGGTAACCATAGAAACCAGTGATGTTTCTGTCACGACATGTTGTTCACCATAAGCCGATTTTGGGTTTAGTACCTGTGTCTGTCAAATGGTGGAATGATGAAACACACACACACACACACACACACACACACACACAGGTGGTTAGGGAATTAGGATATTCAGAAACCCATTTCAGACCCACACAGTTGTGCAAGGGGCGTGTGGAACAGGATTTATTTAAACACACAGGAACACCCACCCACCGATTTTTCCTGTCTTCCAGTTAAAGAAGAAGAAGCTGAAGGAGAAGATCGAGGAGGATGTGGGAGCGTTGGTCCAGTTCTTGCTGGATGAGAAGGATGATCTGCTGGAGGTACACAACACTCATTGTAGCAAGTCGGTATCCTGTTGTCAAATGAATGTGGATGTGCCCTGGCGGATGTGAAATGACTCAGTGGAATGTGTGGTGGAAGAGCCCCGGCAGGGCTTCTGTTGATGTAACTCATCATTCGGTCTTTTCTTGGTCTCTTCCGACGACCCTTAATTCCGACGGTCTAACCCTAATGATACACATCCCATTCAACTGCCCGGTGCTTTCATCTAAAGACGGTTACGATTGCGGACACCTTTTCGCAGGCCTGTCCTAGTGTCAAACACACCGAGGCGTGACATTTTGAACCGTTGCGATGTGTTTAAACGTTTAGGCTCTGGACGCTGAGGAGGTGGCGGTGTTGGAGGTGATGGATGAGAACCTGAGGAGAGTGGAGGCTGAGATGGCTGCTGTGGACAAACACATCGCGGAGATACACAACCACATCAGCGGCAAAACCAGCTTTGAGGTTGACTTGTGACACGCACCCACACAGATGAATAGCGGGCCCAGTTTGCCCCATGCATGTTTTATAGGTGCCAGTTGAGAATTTAATAGTGTTTAAAGATCATTTCTTTTTTTCTTGACATTAGTTGGTTTCTCTGGCTGAAAGTGGTTTTAGTTTGGAGAAACTTTAACGTTTGATTTAGTTTTCCTTGAATAGTTATTAGTCTTCAGTTAGTCTTCGATGATCGTGAGCTGACAGGTGATTTGCACTGAGAGGGATGTGTGGACAGTTGTAGTGAATGGCCCAATCCCCTTTCACCGAAGATGCACTTGAATTCAAGTGATTTTGAAGGGGAGAAAAACCTCACGTCCTGAACACGTCTTTTCTAATGATGGCTCAAAAGAATTCAAAGACGTGTACGATCAAACTCTGGGATTTTAGCATTTTGAAAGTGTTGGTATGTCGCTCATTCTTCTGTCTTTTCGTCTCCACAGAGGATCACTGAGACGTACACCAAGTGAGTCATTTTCTTTTTTGTATACATGTTTTTACCTGTGAGAAACAGCATTTTGACTAAATTCGTAACACTAATAAAATGTTATTGTTTGTGTTTTCCTATAACATGTAAAAGTATTCATCTCCTCCCCTCTAAATGCTGGGAAAAGTAACATTAGAAACATCTCCTCTGCCACCCTCCCACCCCCCAGCCCTCTAAAGGTGAACCCTCTCATAGCGTCTGTTAACTCTCCGGGTGACTGGAATGAATTCTCTGGACCCCACCAGCTGATCTTATGGAAGAGGATGATGCACGTTCTGCACACCAGTAAGACACGTGCAGACAAAGTCCAGCAGGCGCTCAGTCGCAGAGTAGTACAGGCAGACATAGACATCAACACCATTCTCTGGTCATTCATTAGAACAACCTGTCTAACCTTTCACCGTGGATCACTCTGTCTTCCTGCCAGTGCCCCAGAACCTGACCCTCGACCCAGACACGGCCCACCCTAACCTGGCCATCACAGACTTTGACACCAAGGTGGAGGAGGTTCGGAGCCGGAGCCAGGAACCAGACCTGCCTCAGCGCTTCACCCGCTTCTGTGGCATCCTGGCCACAGCGCGCTACTCCAGTGGTCAGCACTACTGGGAGGTACCACCTTTACATTAATGGGGATGGTCTGATGTGCGGTAGAGCGATTAAACGTCCTTGCTAGTAAGACAAGCGGTAATGTTAATGGGCAGCGGCATCCTAGAGCAGGGTTTCCCCATCCTGCTTCCCAGGGATCACCATGCGTTGACATGGCATGTTGTCCTAATCGGACACTCTTGATCTATCATATACAGCTCTGGCAAAAATGTAAGACCACTTCTTTTCCAAAAAAGTTGGAAAATAAGGTTTTGAGTTAGAAACAGAAGGGTTACAGTTAAGAGATCACTGCAAATTGAATGATTTTGTTCCTCACTCAAAACTTTTATTTTCAACATTTTTGGAAAGGAAAGAACAAGGTGCAGTGGTTTTTAGTTTAGTGGTCCCTGAGGAGAGTTATCGGCATTGACTGATTAGGCTGATCCCAGGTCTGAAGAGGAACAGTTGGGGCAACCAGGAAGTGAGGGTGCTGTATCTGCTCCACCCTCAGGTGGCAAGCATGCAGAGTTTTTGGAGTGACGCAAGGCCAGGTTGTTGTGTCGTATGTTGACAATAATTAAATGTGAATCTAATTGAGTCCTTTAAGCCTGGTCCTCCAGCTGTTTCACCTGTTTGATGTACTCCAGAACTGGCAAACATGATCTAAAATGTAATCTGTTTTTCAAGCCCTTGAATGGGTGAACTGGGGAACGGTTTCAAGGCTACAACGAACTGGTGTTTTTAGTGCAAGAAAGGTGAGCGCAACAGTAAGATGTTTTCTTCCCTCATATTTCAGGTGGACGTGAAGGACAAGGGCGTGTGGTACCTTGGGGTCACGGGGGAGTACAGTCCCAGGAAGGGATTTGTCAACCTCTGCCCCTCGTCCGGCTACTGGAGTCTGAGCCTTCAGGACAGGCTGTACGCCAACGAAGAGGACGCCAAGATTCCTCTGGCCGACTACTGGAACTCCCCACGCGTCGGCGTCTATCTGGACTACGACGCCGGCCGTGTCTCCTTCTACGACGCCGTCACCATGAAGAAGCTATACATGTTTGACGCATACTTTGACGAGCCGGTGGCTCCCTTCTTCAGCCCGGGAAAGAACGATCCAGGGAGCAGACTGCAGATCTGTCATTATTACTGAGGCGAGGGTGCGAGACATTTTGCGTACTTGTCTGGGTAGAAGCCCAGACCTATTGGCAACCCTCAGAGAGAGTTGTTCTTAGGCTACCTATTCCAGATACAGCCTTGATGATCCCGATTAGGCTGTTTCAGCTGGAGTTCTGGAATGGTACCGATTCCACTGTGGCTTTTCTGAAGGTTCCAGGGTGTCGTAATCAAACATTCTGATTCTAGAATTTCTCAAATGAAATCCTGAGCATCTCATTCCTCTAGATCCCACTGTGTCCTTCATTTAAATGCTGGTAGAGATTTGGAACATCTCACATATATTTTTTGCATTGTTTTTAGGGGATTTATTTTTCCCATCAACCGGGAATTCAAATAATTCCTTGTTGGAATTGTGTATTGCTTCCTGTGGGGCAATACACAATCTATGAGATAAATATTTAGAAGGGGGCATTACATTCTTTGAGAAACCCATTTTCTAAAAATAAATACCCTCAACAAATTCAATTTGAAAAACAATAAAGGTTCTCCAGAAAAAAAACATTCAGAGGGGAGGGATGCTTTGTAACAGCTACACAACATGACATTGAAACATGTTTGCCTTTAATACCTGTGTCATAAAAACACCAGAACACCCCAGAACAATTATCAGCCCTGTGTCATAGATCCGTGCCAGGCGTTGATGCAGCTGTTTTAACATTACACTCTGAACATTTCACAGATATTGACAGCCAATATTCTGGTCAGCTGTGATGGGACGGTCACAGGCTACATTTAACCGCTCATCTGTGTGTCTCAAGCTGTGTCCATGTCTGAAATGGCACCATATTCCCTATTTGGCGCAGTTGCTTTCATGTAGGTGATGCCGTTTGCAGTATCTACGAGCCAGTTTGCAATACAGACACTTCCAGTAGTGTTCTCTATATAAGCAGGTGGAAGACTTACTAGGTTTGGTTGAAAGTAGTGCTCTATATTGGGAAATAGTGCTGTTGAATTCCTCAACCAGGTTTTCTTAAGAAGTACATACTTCTTTCCCTGACTCATCACGATGGCTAATAATGAATATTTTATTTTATTGTATTAATCATCTTTGTATTGTTGTAAATAACCTTTTCACGTTTTTAACCTGAGTATTGCTGTTACATTCAGTTTAACATATTATCACAGATTAACCGATCACGCTTTTTCTACGTTTTGTTTTCTCAGTAAACCAATCCTGAGGGTTTTCTGAGCTGTGCCATTCATGCCACGGTTTGAATGCCAATATCGTTTAGTTCGGTGCTTAAACATGTGGAGAACGTTACATGTTACAAGGGTAGAATGTTTTCTTTTTGTATGTGCGTCAGTTCGTTACATTTCTCTGGTTGCTAATTGGTTCATTTAAGTGTGGCGGTCTTCATCTGCATTCTGACTAGAATGTTCTAGTTCGGGTTGAGTTCGAGTACAGGAATACACAGGTGTACTATGTTAACCTTTGAATGTTTAACCATACAAGCTCCAGCAAAGGTCAATTTAGACCCAAGTGGTCACAAATATTGTCATTTTAAAACCCTTTCTATTCTTTATGGAATTGTATGCAAAATGTTTTAATTTACCTGTGGCTATCAGTGTATTTCTTCGTAATTCTTTTATTTTTATTTTTTAAAAGAAACCATGATTGTTTTAAATAAATTATGTCAACGTGTAGTCAGGCCACTTTGAGAGAATGGCTCAATTTGAATAGTTTTGTTCCATGTGTTCATTGGTGTGGATTACCAATGCAATAATGCAGGTCTGTTGTGTCAATACTAAGCAATTGTGAAATAAAATATTGCAGGACAATTTGCATTTAATTGGTCTTTACTAAAATGGTTTCATTTAGTACACTTCAGTTCTCTGGAAATTAATGCTATAATGTCTGTGATTTTAGGAAATTACTTCTACTTTAGGCATTGTGATCTAAGATGGTTGTTGTATAATGGAGGAGACTGAAAGGATAAGTACTCCTGAGCAAAGTCATGTGAGGCTTCCACTTATCTTTAAAAAAAAAAAATATATATATATATATATATTTCCAAGGCATCGCCATCGACACTAACGCAGGCGCCTTTTGAACCTTAACAGCCATCCGTAATAATCGAGTTTCTAAACGAGTATCCGTAAATCACTGGTGATAACTGCCCATATTAAAACCTCATCATTTCAGATATTCGGATGAGTGTAGAAAGCGACACATTTCTGTGTCTGACGCAATATTCTTGATTCTGGCTGTCTATGATCAGTTTACTAATGGTGGTAGACTATGAAGCCATATTGAGCTCAACTGTATTCACTATAAGAAAATAAAAAGGTAACTTTTATAAAAGTAAAATATTAACAAAAATACAGTGTTTCATCGTATGAAAAAACTAAATTCAATCGTATGAACAACATTTATTCAAACATGGTAAAAGTGTATGCTAAAATCATTAAATTGATTTTCGCGTCCGATCTTAATGTCTGTGTTCAAACATGCTTTTTCACGTATTTATTTTCACTTCCGTTCGACTCATCTTTTCTCAAAACCAAGTTTTGGGCCACTATTTGCGTGGAGGCGGAGCTTTATCTTGTCATTGAAATGTGTACATTTAAACAGAATAATATACTGTTGTTCACAGGTTGCTTCAACGTCACAGTTGCCATGATCACAGAAACAGATAATGAAAACAATGTGTTTGAACAATACGTTTTTGTTTACTTACAGTCAATACATTTGAGCTCGATTTGGCTCCATTTAACTATAGAAACCAGAGTTATTGCATCGTTGATCTGTATTAAATGTAAACGTATATTGTAGATATTGTACCTTATCTGTGTTTAAATTGTTCTAATTGTTCCATACACTGATGAGCCAAAACGTTATCACCACCTGCCTAGTGCAAACTTTCAAGTGTCTACTAAAGACTCATCTCCTCAGCCTGGTCTATGATTAGGTGCAGTCTGTCCCAGGGACGTGAAGGTGACCAGAAAGGCCTGATACTGTCCACCTTTGCTGTCTTGCCAGGTGGGCACTCATCGCCATTCGAGGGCGAGTCACTGGCTTGCTGTTGTCTCTCTGTTGCGCTCTTGTGCAATTGGGCTGTACTCTGCTGGCAATACTCGGCCCTCATTCAGGGTGGTTGCGGTTGGTGGGTGTCCCTTTGGTTAATGCTTGGCAATGTGGCTGGATTGATTTCCTGCTTGCTAGCGGTCCGTCATTTGATTGATATTCCGTCTTATCTCCCTATCGCATAGCCCATTAATATGAAGAATACGGGAGATTGTTGTTACAAGTAGCACACAGCCAGTACTTGACAGAAACCCTGGATGCTTTTTTAATGTTGTTGGCATCTTGGAAGCCTCCCTGACCAGTTTTGTTCTCATCTTTTCTTCAATTTTGGAGGGACGTCCAGATTTTGGTAATGTCTCTGTTGTGCCATATTTTTTCCACATGATGACTGTCTTCACTGTGTTCCATCCTATATCTAATGAATTGGAAATTATTTTGTACCCTTCTCCTTACTAATATCTTTGAACAATGAGATTCCACTGATGCTTTGAAAGCTCTCTGTGGACCATGGCTTTTGCTCTACGATGCAACTAAGAAAATGTCAGGAAAATCCTACTAATGATTTCTATTTAACATTCATTTGAATGTGATTGATTCTGAACACAGCCCCAATTATAATATTTAAAAAAAGGTTCCCCCTTGAAGACTTTGTCAAGAGTTTGTTTTTCAATTTAATTGTTCACATTATAGGTCACATTAAAGGTGGAAAACGTTCTGAGATGATTTATCTTTGTCTCATTCTTTTACATCACAAACTCCCAACATTTTAACAGGGGTGTGTATACTTTTTAATCAAATTGATGTACAGTGGATATAATGTTCATAAGTGTTTTCTAGTGGTGCCAATAATTGTGGCATGAACGTTTTTGAATAAAGTTGTTATTTATTGACATCGACGATCTTAAACAGTTTTCACACAATAATACATGTAAATCATATGATGTTTAACAAGAAAAATAAGCCTTCTTACTGAGTAATTCTGGAGGGTACTGAATATGGGCTGTGTCCATCACTATTTCATTTGTTGCTGTGGTGAGCTACATTACACCTGCAAAGAGGGGGGTCAAGTGGGTCAATGTTGGTTCTTCTTCACCTTCAGCCCAATTCTGGGCATTGCAGTTTCCTTACAGTCAAAGGCTGAAGGGAAGTTGGAGTTCAACATGCTAAAATAGAAGTTCTTTACCTACCAAAATAGAACGACTTATCCAAAGTTAAGGCGTGACTCTCTTACTATTTAAAAATATTTGAATTGTATCAAACAGGGTGTATTATAAATCAACATTTTATAAACACAATGTTACAGAAATCTAAACAAACATCATGTTCTCCTGTCAAACCCCTCTTTTCCTCTGGAGACAGTAAATCCAGTCACGTAGGTTTCAGGACTATGCTGGTCCAGGTTCTAAAATCCTTTGTTGCCGTTTCCTTTCCCGTGACCCCACCCTCCCACTCACTTCCTGACTTGGGCATCATATTTGCAGTCACCCCGGCTTTTGTCATACAGTAACTTTGGGATACAATTCCCTAGCGCCGAATCTGTCTCCATCTCTTCCTCCTCCGCCTCTCCTATAATGCTCCCACACCTATCCCTCTCACCGCTACCCCCTCCCTCCTCAGTTCCCGTCCCCCTCCCTACTCCTTGGCCTATTTCTCCCTATTCACCCCCTCTCTGTATTCCGCCTCCCTGTCACTCAGGGGGAGGTCAAGGGGGTGTGGCAGCGGTCTGTTATAACAGTTAGTGGCGTCCATGGGTGGGCCATAGTTTTCTGGGCCGAGGTCATTGTTGATCCCTCCGTTCCCATTCGCTCCTCCGTTGAGCTGCTGGGGTCTGGA
Organism: Esox niger; assembly: GCA_016801105.1. Lineage (NCBI taxonomy): Eukaryota > Metazoa > Chordata > Actinopteri > Esociformes > Esocidae > Esox > Esox niger. Next base: position 15,900 of record JACXGJ010001640.1, read on the forward strand.
CAGGGGGGCCCCATGGCTTGGCGGGTTTCCGGCCAATGTGCCTTTACTGGTGTACAAGGAGTCTTCTTCCTGAGACAGAGTCTGGAGGCAGAATCATGTTTTGCAATATTCTATTAAACCTAGGTTTCACCTGTTTTGTCAGAAATCCTGTCTAGTTTCTGGGAATCCTCAGGCCAGAATTTCTTGAAAACTATGAATTTTAGAAAGTTACCAGAATGTTGTCCTGTGAAGATGTAGACTGGCTTATTGTAAAGATGTAGAGACTTGTACTCTAAAGGACTCAGGACTAATGCCCTGTGAAGCTGGAATTGTTACACTGTGAAAGGGGTATTTTGTTTAAAAGTGAAGGTGCAGAATCTTGTACAGTAAATGTGTGCACTTTTGTACTGTGAAAATGTGGAAAATAGTCATGTGAAGGTGTATACTGTTGTCCTGAGAATGAGTAGACTGGTGTCCTGCGAATGTGCAGATTGTTATAATAAGGTGTGGACTGTTGTACTGTACATGTTTGGACTGTTTACTGTGAATTGGTGAACTGTTGTCTTGTGATGGTGTAGACTCTTGCACTGTAAATGTGTGGACTATTGTACTGTGAAAGTGTGGAATATTGTTCTGTTAGGGTGTATTGTATGCTGTTTTCCTGTGAAGGTGTGGACTGTTGTACTGTGAAGGTATGCTTCATTTATACTGTGAAGATGTTCTCTTTATAATCAATTCCCAACACTGACGAAGAGTAGGGTGATTTTTATAAATTAGTTTTGACCACAACTGCAGTACATTTATAGAACAACAAGTTTATAGAAAGCATGATTAATTTTTTTGGGGCCGTTACTTCAAAATTAGGCTAATCTTAATGGAACACACATATCAGATACACAACACACCTAATAAAGCAGATGTGGACTGACAGACAGAGAAAAGCATATGGTGTTTTGAGTGGACACAGACAGACAGAGAAAAGCATATGGTGTTTTGAGTGGACACAGACAGACAGACAGAAGCCGATGGTGTTTGGACTGGAAACCGACAGACACATTGAACAGGTGGTGGACAGGTAGGGAAGTGTGTGTGTGTGTGTGTGTGTGTGTGTGTGCGCGCTCACCCAGTCTGTTAGTATAAGGTCGGTTTTATCCTCCGGCTTCAGATCCCAGGTGGTTTTAGCATGCATTCTCCTATGGGTCAAAACATATCGTGACTTATTATAACAAGCAATTATTATAAGTATTATTTAGAGCTCCAAGCTATCCAGAGACCACATCATAGATCTTCATGCCATTGATGTTTCACCATGGTCATGGCTCTCGGGTAAGGAAGTAAAAAAGAGTTCCTAATATTCACCATTTGCGCCCCTTCAAATTAGCCACAAAAAAATCTTTGCTAAGTCTGTCATTGTCTAAAGTTATTTTTCATATCAGCAGGGAATGTTGTTTCAAGACTTCAACCATAGGTGGAAATTCCAAGATGGACGTGGAGGGGGACAGAATCCCCCATCTAGGGGAAACCTATGTAGTTTCAATAATATTCATATGATGCAATGAAAGCACCTGTGCTGATTATAGACACTTAATAGCAGGTTTTTAAGTTTCAAAAGATTGCAACCCCCTGCCCTTTGCTTCACAGTGGTTTGATCCACTGCCCCCCCAGTGGCACATCATGGTCTCTCCCTCAATAAATGATGTTGAGAAAATATGATTTTCACCCCTGACACAGACAGTAACTTTTGAGGGTTGGACATATACATTGTGTGTATATTTAAGTGTGTGACTGACCTGACGATCAGAAACATTAAGACACCCAGCAAAAGCATCCCAGCAGCACCTGCTCCAACCCCAATCAAGAGAGACAGCATTTGAATACCTGGGGACATTATAACATGGATATTAAAGAGTTAAAGAAGTCATGGAAGTGACTGGAAAAGCCCCCCCCCCCCCCATTTGGATCATATTCTCCAATGCGTTCCTCACCTGTCTCCCTGTCCCTCCCACCTGTCTCCCTGTCCATCCCAGCTGCCTGTTTGTTTCTCTCATCTCTTTCTCCCGTCTCTCTTACCTGTCTGTCTGTCTCAACTCTCTCCCCTGTCCCTCTCACCTGTCTGTCTGTCTCTCTCAACTCTCCCCTGTCCCTGTCCCTCTCACTTGCCGCATCAGTTCCTGCCTTCCTCACCTTGCTAGCTTCTTCCGACCTGTCTCTAAACTCATCCTACCTGTGCCTATCCACCACTTTCTAGTTTATAAGATGATAATACTTGTCCTTAGATTCCTCTTATGTTCGCTTACCTCCTTCCACCTAAAACCCCTCTGTCAGCCCTACATGTCCAAAGTCACCTGCCCACGTTCAAAGCCTCCTCCTAACTGTCGACTGCTACCTATCCTAAAACCGTGACCCAAGACCCCAAGCCACATTCACTGGAGGCGTCTCTTACTGGAGGACATACCTGTAGAGGACACACAAAGCTGCAGACTGGTGGAGCCATGAGAGTTGACGCTCATGCAGAGTGGAGTCTCTTTCTCTGCCTGACGCACGGTGAGGGAGCTCCTGCGTCCGGTTCTGCCCAGAGACTCCTCCCTGACAGGCGTGTGCAAGGAATCGTTAACAGGCTGGCCAGACAGGTGCCAGTGCACAGAGGGGGCGGGGTTACCGTGGCTCTCACAGGTACAGATCAACTGAGACCTGGAGTGGAGGCAGTTGGACGAGGGAAGTATCAGCGGAGCGACTGGAGGGCAGAGAGAAGACAAGTATGAACTCCTCTAAGGTGTTTGTTGCCCTACGTCAGTGCACTGCGTAATCAAAAACTCAAACTGGAAGTGCAACCTTCGATGATTTGTCTTCGTTCATCCTAACACTTTGCTATCAATTCGTTTTTACAATTGTCCAACCGTGATGTCTGACCAAAGCCTAGTTATCTGGGGAAAGTGATGGCCTCTGCAACACGACGTACATTCTATAGAAATGTTTGTGGCTGTAGACTTGTCCACCCCGTGCCTGTTCTCGGCCTGGCAATAGTACTCCCCACCGTAGATTACATCAGCTACGTGGCGGGTCAGGATCTGTCCGGTGCCAACAGACTCCACCACTGCCCCTCTCACTCGGAACCAGGTGTAGAGGCTCACGGGGGGTTTGGCCTCGCTGCTGCACGTCAGGATCACTGAACCATCTTTGGACATGGAACTCGAAAGATTGAATAACACTAAGGTGCTTCTAGGAGGATCTGGAAGGAAAAAGACGATAAAAGAAACTCGGAAATTGCTACTGTAGTAGTACTGGTGGTAGTGGTAGTGATAGTAGGATTTGTGGTAGTAGAATTAGTAGTTGTAGTAGGAGTTGTGGTAGTAGAACTAGTAGTGGTAGTAGGAGTTGTGGTGGTAGTAGTAGTAGTAGTAATTGTAGTGATAGTAGTAGTAGTAATAGTAGTAGCAGTAGTAGTATTAGTGGTAGTAGGAGTTGTGGTGGTAGTAGTAGTAGTAGTAATTGTAGTGATAGTAGTAGTAGTAATAGTAGTAGCAGTAGTAGTAATAGTGGTAGTAGGAGTTGTGGTGGTAGTAGTAGTAGTAGTAATTGTAGTGATAGTAGTAGTAGTAGCAGTAGTAGTAATAGTGGTAGTAGGAGTTGTGGTAGTAGTAATAGTGGTAGTAGGAGTTGTGGTGGTAGTAGTAGTAGTAGTAATTGTAGTGATAGTAGTAGTAGTAATAGTAGTAGCAGTAGTAGTAATAGTGGTAGTAGGAGTTTTGGTAGTAGTATTAGTGGTAGTAGGAGTTGTGGTGGTAGTAGTAGTAGTAGTAATTGTAGTGATAGTAGTAGTAATAATAGTAGTAGCAGTAGTAGTAATAGTAGTAGCAGTAGTAGTAATAGTGGTAGTAGGAGTTTTGGTAGTAGTATTAGTGGTAGTAGGAGTTGTGGTGGTAGTAGTAGGAGTAGTAATTGTTGTGATAGTAGTAGTAGTAATAGTAGTAGCAGTAGTAGTAATAGTGGTAGTATGAACAGAATGACCACTACTACTATGAAAAACAGTTGATCCTCTACATCTTGCTGGGCTGTGTGTGTTGATAAAATGTTATCTACATCAGTCTAAGGTTTTCCAGTAATTCATCAGAAAACAGAGAAAATTCTCCAAAGTGCCTAGACAGTGCTTACCAACATCCGGAATGTGGGCGTGACCGAACAGGGATCTTATCGTTTGGTAAACACTGCGTCTTACCCAACTTCACCAAATTCCAAACATTTCAAATCAAAACAACACTCACAATAAATGTTGAGGTGGACCCGTGTCAACTGGCCAGGCCCGTATTTATTGCGAGCTTGGCAGCGGTACTGCATCGTGTCATTGGCACTAGCCACCATGAGGTTCTGTTCAGATCCAATCATAGAAGCGTTGTGGCTCTCATCCCCTAAATACCAGCTGTAGTTGGTCACAGGTGGGTTGGCATTGCTTTTGCAGGTGAAATTCATTGGACTTCCCTCCAGAACCGGGCCAGAAGGACTTACTGATACCACAGTGTCCTTAGGGGGATCTGAGGGGAAATGTAACAACACCATCAACTGCACAATTGCAGTTGTATGCAAAATGTGCAAGACGTTTAACAACAGTTGAAACCATGCTGAGGAACGTTACACTTACACAACACATCCACCTGTGTGTGTGGGGATTTCGTTGCTCCGTGGTCATTACTGGCTTCACAGTAAAACTGGTGGACCTCCACAGAAACTTTGGTCTTTATCTCCTTCCCAACGGCAAGCTTCGTTTCCTGCCCCAGCTTTACAGTGTACCAGGTGAAGTTGTTCACTGGTGGGTTGCCGTTGGTGCTGCAGGACAGAGTCACCATGGTGCCGTCTTTCACCCAGCCGGAGGGGTTGACAGACACGGATGTGGTTTTGGGTTTGTCTGGAAGGAAACTGGTGTTACACTGTGTGTAACTCAATGTGTAACATGTCGTTTACCTACTGAGGCTTGTTTGAATGACTCCTGACTCGTCTAGCCAACTGAATTCTAGTCTAAACTCTCAGGTCTACGCTCCCTGCAAAAGGTTCTACTCAGAACATAAAAGGGACATGGGAGGAGAACCCATTAGAATAACCTTTTTTGGTCTGACCCTTTGGGGGTTCTTCATAGAACAAAAAGTGTTATTCTAATGTGTACTCATGCAGGGACATTTTGGAATTGTTTCTTTCTAAGAGTGTAGTGTGTATCTACACTAGATGCAAATAAATCTGAGATGCGTACTGACTTTAATGGGCAATCCTGTTTGTTTATATTTCATACATGTAATCCTATCCAATATGGAATATCAAAAAATATAACCTGTGCCCAGGTGACTGTAAATAACTTCCATCAAACTTACATAAGACATCTAGTTGAGTGTAATCAGACCTCTGGTTGCCACAGGTATTGTTGACTTCACAGTAGAACTTGGTGTCGTCTGCCATTATTATGGTTAGCAGTTTTTTGCCGGAACCCGCAAGTCTGTTCGAAGACCGTTGCACAATGTACCAGGTGAAAGTCGACAGGGGCTTGGCCTTGCTGTCGCACTTCAGAGCCACTTTTGTTCCTTCCAAGACTGAGCCGGGTGGATCCACGGATACTGTTGGCTTACAATAGGCTGCAGGGTAAAGAACGCGTCGTTTGTAGCCTTAGAAGCACGTATTACAACATGGTGTGCAACAAATAATTTCACATTACAATTTATGTGAGTAACCTATTGTTTGATTAATCTTCTAAACTAGAATAGTCAATAATTAAAGGATCCAACAATTTTTTTACTGGAATAATTAGTCATGATTTACCGGTACGGTTGGTCCCGTCCACTGCTTCCTGAAACAAGGTACCTGTAAAACAGCAAAACTGCTATTATGTCAGGAAATTAATCCATTTAGCGTTCCATTTAAATTAAATTAATTAACGAAACAATATAAATAGAATAGACCCATTAACCATGTTGGAAAGATGTTTTTTTTTTGCCGGGGCAATATAGAGCAAGAACATTAGTCCGAAGACAGAATGTAGCCCATTCCTAACGCAACATACAGACAGCTGCTTTTACACTGAACTTTCAAACTCCCGGATGTCTCTAGTCTTATTTGACCATAATTAGCGGCAAATAAAAAAGTATTTGTTAAAGCTACCATGTATCATCAACCAACAGACACTACAGTAAAAAAGTCACATAGACATTTTCTTGTTTCTAAAATATTTATTTTTCATTAAAATAACATCAAATTGATCAGAAATACATAGTAAATATTGTAAAGGACTATTGTTGCTGGAAATTGCAAATTTGTTATGGCATATGTATAGAGGGCCCACTATCAGCAACCATGAGTCCTGTGATCCAATGGAACGTTGTGTTAGCTAGTTCAAGTGTATCATATTAAAAGTCAATGTGGTCATTAGAAAACTATTTTGCAATAATGTTAGCACAGTTGAAAGCTATTGATCATTAAAGAAGCAATGAAACAGGCCATTAGACTAGTTGAGTATCTGAAGAATCAACATTTGTGGGTTTGATTACAGGTTCAAAGTGGCCAGAAACAAATAACTTTCTCCTGACATTCATCAGTCTATTCTTTCTGAAAAAGTAAGGCTATTCTATGTGAGAAATTTCCAAGGAAGATTGCATTTTTTTCTCTGGACAGACAAAGTTTGGGGCGTTCGGATCACAAAGAACAATATTTGTGAGATAGACCAAATTAAGATTCTGGAGGAGTGCTTCACCCCATCTGTCAATCATGGTGGAGGCAATGTGATGGCCTGGGGGTGCTTTGGTGATGGTAAAGTGGGAGATATGTACAGGGTAAAAGGAGGAAGGCTATTAATCCATTTTGCAACACCATGCCATACCCGGTGGATGGTGCATTATTGGAGCGAATTTCCTTCTACAAAAGGACATTGACCCAAAGCACAGCTCCAAACTATGAACAAACTATTTATGGAAGAAGTAGTCAGCTGGTATTCTGTCTATAATGGAGTGGCCAGCACAGTCACTGGATCTCTACACTATTGACCTGTTATGGGAGCAACTTGAGTACATAAGAAGTGCCCATACAATCCATCAAGCCAACTTGTGGGAGCTGCCTCAGGAAGCATTGGGCTGGAATGTCTTCAGAGAACCTGACCAAATTGACAACTAGAATGCCAAAGGTCTGCAAGGCTACAATTGCTGCAAATGGAGGATACATTCACAAGAGCAAAGTTTGAAAGACACAATTATTATTTGAATTAAAAATAATTTCTTATAACCATGACATTTTCCTATTCATTATTGCATAGTCCTTATTTAAGTCCTTCCGTCTTGCTTTTTGTCGGTCATTGTTTGGATTTCGTTCCTTTGTTACTTTGTTTTGTTTTCGTGTTGTGGTTTTAGTTTCTGTTCTCAAGTACTGTTTCATTTGTTTTATTAAAGTCACTGTGTTCTCACTGCACGTGTGTCCTTTCTCCATGTACAACATTACAGCCAGTTCCTGAAGAAGGCTCGTAACCAAATGGCAGTTAAACATGGTTTGATTAATCTTCTGTGCTAGAATAGTCAATAATTAAAGGATCCAACAATTTTTTTACTGGAATAATTAGTCATGATTTACCGGTACGGTTGGTCCCGTCCACTGCTTCCTGAAACAAGGTACCTGTAAAACAGCAAAACTGCTATTATGTCAGGAAATTAATCCATTTAGCGTTCCATTTAAATTAAATTAATTAACGAAACAATATAAATAGAATAGACCCATTAGCCATGTTGGAAAGATGTTTTTTTTTTGCCGGGGCAATATAGAGCAAGAACATTAGTCCGAAGACAGAATGTAGCCCATTCCTAACGCAACATACAGACAGCTGCTATTACACTGAACTTTCAAACTCCCGGATGTCTCTAGTCTTATTTGACCATAATTAGCGGCAAATAAAAAAGTATTTGTTAAAGCTACCATGTATCATCAACCAACAGACACTACAGTAAAAAAGTCACATAGACATTTTCTTGTTTCTAAAATATTTATTTTTCATTAAAATAACATCAAATTGATCAGAAATACATAGTAAATATTGTAAAGGACTATTGTTGCTGGAAATTGCAAATTTGTTATGGCATATGTATATAGGGCCCACTATCAGCAACCATGAGTCCTGTGATCCAATGGAATGTTGTGTTTGCTAGTTCAAGTGTATCATATTAAAAGTCAATGTGGTCATTAGAAAACTATTTTGCAATAATGTTAGCACAGTTGAAAGCTATTGATCATTAAAGAAGCAATGAAACAGGCCATTAGACTAGTTGAGTATCTGAAGAATCAACAATTGTGGGTTTGATTACAGGTTCAAAGTGGCCAGAAACAAATAACTTTCTCCTGACATTCATCAGTCTATTCTTTCTGAAAAAGTAAGGCTATTCTATGTGAGAAATTTCCAAGGAAGATTGCATTTTTTTCTTTGGACAGACAAAGTTTGAGGCATTCGGATCACAAAGAACAATATTTGTGAGATAGACCAAATTAAGATTCTGGAGGAGTGCTTCACCCCATCTGTCAATCATGGTGGAGGCAATGTGATGGCCTGGGGGTGCTTTGGTGATGGTAAAGTGGGAGATATGTACAGGGTAAAAGGAGGAAGGCTATTACTCCATTTTGCAACACCATGCCATACCCGGTGGATGGTGCATTATTGGAGCGAATTTCCTTCTACAAAAGGACATTGACCCAAAGCACAGCTCCAAACTATGAACAAACTATTTATGGAAGAAGTAGTCAGCTGGTATTCTGTCTATAATGGAGTGGCCAGCACAGTCACTGGATCTCTACACTATTGACCTGTTATGGGAGCAACTTGAGTACATAAGAAGTGCCCATACAATCCATCAAGCCAAGCCAACTTGTGGGAGCTGCCTCAGGAAGCATTGGGCTGGAATGTCTTCAGAGAACCTGACCAAATTGACAACTAGAATGCCAAAAGTCTGCAAGGCTACAATTGCTGCAAATGGAGGATACATTCACAAGAGCAAAGTTTGAAGGACACAATTATTATTTGAATTAAAAATAATTTCTTATAACCATGACATTTTCCTGTTCATTATTGCATAGTCCTTATTTAAGTCCTTCCGTCTTGCTTTTTGTCGGTCATTGTTTGGATTTCGTTCCTTTGTTACTTTGTTTTGTTTTCGTGTGGTGGTTTTAGTTTCTGTTCTCAAGTACTGTTTCATTTGTTTTATTTAAGTCACTGTGTTCTCACTGCATGTGTGTCCTTTCTCCATGTACAACATTACAGCCAGTTTCTGAAGAAGGCTCGTAACCAAATGGCAGTTAAACATGGTTATAGAAGTACTGGCCCTATCTATTTAGTAAAAGTTTACAGCCATTCCTTTTTTATGTTTACATTCCTTTCTGATCCTAGATCATCAGTCTTAGTCTGGAACACATCAGTTTCAGAACTGATTTGGAAACTAGAACAAAAGCCTTTCTGAAAGTGTCTGTGCCTAGACCCGTCATCTGGCCTTGGATGTTCTTATTTCAGACTAATTTGCCTCTTTTCGTTTCTATCTAGGAAATTGACTACTGTTATTGTTCTGGCAAGAAACAGGGCAGCGGTTTGTTTTGATATGTGTGTCAGCGTAGGTGTTCTACATTAAGTAATGAGTTGCTATGACACCCTAATGATGCAGACTGGGACTGTTGTGATGAGCAAAATAATGTATTAAACCCCACACTTTGGCCTGGATGTGTAATATGTTGTTTATATGTGCAAAATCTATATGTAGAATTACTAACATACCTCAGTTAGACACAACAAGCTGAAAGCAAGTAGTTCTTGCTTCTTAACATAGATTACACAAGACACATTTCCCAGTGACACTTTTTGACAGCATATTTAGTTTGTTAAACTGAACATAATTTTTTTAAAACAACTTTTTTGTTTCTGATAACATACAGTAGTTGTATGCCATAGCTTCAGTTTTTGAGTAATACATTTATAGATTGATTGACAGGTTAACAGAACTTGGCTAGACATGGTTAGCATGCTGGCTAATTGTTTAATCTGAACTTTTTCTATAACTTGTCTTCCCCTTCCTGAGTTTTTGACATTATTTGAGTTGTAACCTGAAGTATGAGAGTAATAGGTGATAAAGATGCTAAATCAGTGCTAAGGACAAGCCTGTACTATTTTGAACTTTCTGGCATCTTGAAACACCATTTAATTGCTGTTATGGGAATTGCACTGAATCAATAACCAATGATAACCTAAATTCATTGAAAACATATAATTCTTCATTTCTTAAAGATTTTTTTTGCAAATCGTAACTCTTTAAAATCAATATTGAATCATATAATTTGTAACAGAAAAAGCTTGTTTTCTGAACACCTTGCAATAGCCAGCCAATGAAGATGAGTCTCTCCAATCCTGTCATCTCTGCACGTAAAGACAACAGAGACACACAAACAAACAAACATACACACACACACACACAGACAAACACACACATAATTATGTAATTTGACACTCACAAAAACATTTAAAAGTTTCAAGTATCTTCATTTGAACATGTTTGTTATTGTGTTCTATACATGGAAACATCATGTAATTAATGTTTCAAAAATGTCTAATACACTTAATATAATATAAAAAGTAGCACCCGTATTAAATAATTCCAACGTCCTTTTGCTGAAGGATTCTTTATATCCTGCCGTGAAAAACTGAGTTAAATTATGTACAGTATTTGCGGGCAAATTGTTTCTAAACAAAAGTGCAACAAAATTACGTTTCTAAAATATCCATCAATTTTAAACCAATCATTCCTCTTCATGTCACAACATCGTACTTTAAATATGAAATAAATGAACCTACTGTTTAATGTTTCCAAACGTTAAGGTCAATGAATGTATTAATCCATCCACTCGCTCTTGGTTATTCTGAAAAAAAACATTCATATCCGTAGCCATAATAGTCCCCTCCTGAAGTTATCCGGTCCTCAAAACCGAAAACAAACTTGCAGGATAACCAATCAGTTATTTTAACCAACGCGATAGATAATCCATTAGTAGAATACAAAAATATTTGGAGGTGGCAAAGGCCGCCCTCTGCTGGCCGTTAGAGGCATGCATCTAAATTATTTGACTACACACTCTATTTAGGGAAAAAATCTGTTTGCTTGAAGGTGTGTGGGAAATAACTCCGTTGTTTACAAGGCGTAGGCTAAAACAAACAGATACAAAGAGCAGTGTGATTATTTTTGCTTTTAAATGTCAATAAACACATGTAATGGATAAAATGTGTTTATTGTCAGTAGATATGACATTTCCAAGATGGTCCACACCCTGTGTAATATATGCATTACATTATATTCTTGTTTTTATATTTAGTTTTTTTATATGGCACACACATACATCATCTTTTTAATGTTTCTTGTTTTACTATTGTAGTGAGATCCTCATTCAAATAGTGAAACAGGAGCGTGCGCACACGCACACGTACAGTTTGTACAGTTAACCTCACGGGGACCAGAAAATAGAAATTGCATTCTCCCTTGCCCTAATCTTAACCCTAAACCTAACCTTAACCCTTACCCTAATCTTAACCTTAACCTAATCGTAAACTTAACCTCAATAAAGTAACATTAATGCCTAAATTTTACCTAGGTGTAATACCTAACCTCAACGCAAAACGTTACCAACAATGCCTGGACGTTAAAGAATCCCCAATTATAACTCAAAAATGTACTGTAAGTTTCACCCTATGCAGAAACCCTGAGCCAGAAATTGACTTTTGCCTCATGGGGACCGGCAATAGGTCCCCATGAGTCCAATTTCTTGTGGTTTTACTATACTCATTAGGAGATTTGGACGCCATGATTATAGTTAGACCTAAAACACACACACACAAACAGACAGACAAACAGACAGAGACAGACAGACAGAGACACGTGTTGATACAGGACACTTCTCACGTGTCACACTCTAAACTCACCTCCCGGCCGACTCCTCTGAAACCCGAGCCTGGGGACAAAGTTAAAGACAAACCCTCTACTGATCCAGTCGTAAGTAACTCCGTTACTCCAATGCCATCCTCTGACATTCAATGTTTCTAATGTTTCCTTGACCTACCATTATTACGCTGGTCGTCTGTTGATTCAATGTCTTCTCGTAATTTAAAGTGACTGCATGAAATGCTGTGTAACATTGGTGGCTGTCGGTGGGTTTCCAGAAAAAGCCCTGCCATGACATTTAAACAACCATGTTGATCTGACAAACAGTCTGACGGTATATTTTACAATCCCCACATTTCTCTTAAGTCTATAATGTTATTCATTTTGTAAATCATACTTACATACTATATACATACATACATATATTTATATACATATTAATATCTATGTATATAAACACACATACATGTATGTATTAATATATGTATACAGTTTTAGTCATTTAGCAGCTGCTCTTATCGAAAGCAACATACAGTTTGCGTCTTTGTGCGTGTCAGAGTGTGTGTTTTGTGGGATCTGAGCATTAACAACTACAATATGAATGTACGTTTCATTGGAAGTGAATGTGCCTATATAATGAGATTTACAGAAACCTATCTGTTTAAATTGTCTGTAGGTTGCGCTCTGGTAACCACAGGACTGTTTACATTGACCAGTTGGCATGGGGGTTACTGTCTTGGCTTTTCTTGTAACCAACATTACAGTGAGAAGAGAAGAGAAAAGATTGAGCCTGTAACATCATGTGCTAATAGACTATCAATATGCTGCAATAAACAATTGAATTACTCTACCCCTTGACATTAGGATAGGCGAATAATTACTACAACCACCATACGACACGGCTGATATCTAACAGTTTGTAAGTGTGAACCTGGGTGTGTGTGTGTGTGTGTGTGTGTGGGTGTATGAGTGTGGTATATGAGATACCTGTAATATCTGTATAGAAGTTATCGTATGCATTTCCAGGAATCTATTTTCCGTGCCAAAATGTCATAACTGTCGTGTGAAAACGTTTTTTGTGTGGAGCCACCACCGTCCGTTGGTCCTCAGATGGCCGAGCAAAGTAGCAGCCTTTTAAGTCTGTGGTGGGAACGACTTCCATGACTTTAGGGCCAAACGTGATGAGATGTGACCTCACAACATGAGCATCTTCAGCCCTACGTTCTCTCTGTTCTCCCATCCTCTGCTGAGAACAGCTTGTGGTTAACGGTGGTTCTGCCGATGATTCATTTCACGGTCAGTTTGACGACATTCCGGTCCATCGACACACTGCGTGTGCATGTGAGTCTGTATGACACCAGCAGCCCGGATCAACGACCGGAACGCCCTGGTCTTTTAGAGGACCCAAAAAGAAAATGCACATAACTTTGATTTCTCTGGCATTGACTTTACCAACTAAAAGCCTTAATTAAGGAATGTGTACTTATTATGATTGTCAGACGTTGGTTTTCCAAGACACCTTAAGAGGAATGCACTTATTGTAAGTCGCTCTGGATAGGATCATCTGCTAAATGACTCAAATGAAAAATGTAGGTAAAATAAAAACATGATTTGTCCCAGTTAACCCTAATAGTTCATTATGGCAGCTCCAATTCAGGCGTGTATATCTTGGTTGGACCCTGTGTGGAGACTAAACATCCCCTTTTCCTGGTATCTCTCCCTGATTCTCAAAGGTGTCTCAAAGCTCCCATCAACTGGCACCCCTCATCGCCTGAACACATACCAACAACATTCACCACCTGAGATACCTGAACACGTACCAACAACATTCACCACCTGAGCTACCTGAACACGTACCAACAACATTCACCTCCTGAGTTATCTGAACACGTACGAACGCCCATCACTCCCTGAGTTACCTGAACACATACCAACAATAATCCCCTCCTAAGTTACCTGAACACCTACCATTATAGTAAACAGATGAACACCAAACACCAGCAACCCCTGTAATCAGACAGCGTAGTACCCAACACCAGCCACCCTTAAATCAGACAGCTAAACACCCAACACTTCCCACCCCTGAATTGGACAGGTGATTACCCAACACCAGCCACCCCTAAATCAGACAGTGAAAGACCCAACACTAGCCATCATGGGAGAGAACCACCAGGCCAGGTTTGACCCAAAGACCTACTTCGACTACTGCTACCAGTTTGCTACCGTGCCGGGCCAGAAGGACAACAGCCGCTTTGTTAACTTCGTCCTCTGTCAGCTCAGCAAGACCTTCTCAACAGGTAGTCTACCGAGACGTTCTCAACAGGTAGTCTACCAAGACATCCTCAACAGGTAGTCTACCAAGACATCCTCAACAGGTAGTCTACCAAGATATCCTCAACAGGTAGTCTACCAAGACCTCACTAGGTAGTCTACAAATACCTTCTCAATAGCGAGTCTACAAATTCCTTCTCAACAGGTAGTCTACGGGACCAGCAGGCCGCTGGTGTCCCGCTGCTGATTACTGTGTATTTTGAAAGGCATGGGAAATTAAAGGCACAGTCATTTTAGTTATTATTCGTTAAAATGAAACATGGTTAAAACCTCTGTGAAGACATACAATTATCATACAATGATGAAATAAAGTCTACAAACCTTGGCTCTCCTCTCAGGGAAGTACCAGGGCCAGAGGTTGATTGAGGTGGGTACTGGTCCGACGGTCCACACGCTGATCAGCGCCTGTCAGTACTACGACGAGATCCTGGTTTCCGACTACGTGGACAGCAACCGGAGGGAGATCGAGAGGTGGCTCCGAGCGGAGGAGGGGTGTTTTGACTGGTGCGCACACATGCAGTATGTCTGTGACCTGGAGGGCAAAAGGTGAATGAATAGAACACATATAGATCAGGGGTCAGTAAATTGTATAGTCCCAGCTGTGACTCACATGATTTCCAGATCCTTCCAACTTCCATTGTTCTTATATTCCTTGATGTATCCTTCTTATTAATAATCAATTCATCAATGACCTTTAATCAGTATCTAAAGAATATCTACAGACCCCGGTTCTGCAGTCACTATCCACAATCATTGATCTATAATCAGTAACTAGAACTGATCGATATTCAGTATCTAAATTCCCTGATCCTTACTCTCCCAGTGTCTGTCTCTCTGTCACTCTTTTTTCCACCCCTCTCCCAATGTTCCCAGCTTGTCTCAACCTCATTCCCTCTCTCATTCTCTCCCCGCTCGTCACCTCCCCCGTACACTCCAGAACCCCGCAGATCATCACGGACACACTCCGCCAGAAAGTCAAACAGGTTCTAAAGTGTGACGTCTGCCTGGAGAACCCGTTCCACCCCAACAAGGTTCCCCCGGCGGACTGCATCATTTCCTCCCTGTGCCTGGAGGCGGCGTGTAAGGACCGCGAGTCGTACCGACGCTCCCTGTCTTCCATAGTGGGCCTGCTCAGGTCTGGAGGGGTTCTGGTTCTGATTGGGGACCTGGACGAGAACTACTACACGGTGGGAGAGCAGAGGTTTGCCTGTGTTAACCTGAGCCAGGAGTTCATCACCGCCACGCTGTCGGAGCTGGGGCTAACGGTGGAGGAGTTCAATCTGCAACAGGCGGAGGACAGGACTGGCAACCTGAAGTGTGACTACACAGCCTCCTTCCACCTCATCGCTGTAAAACGCTGATCAGTCAAACTGGCTAATCACTCGCTATTTATGTTTTAAAGCAATAAAACAGAGTGTGTTAATGTTTACGGTCCCTGAACAGTTTTTACTTGACTGGCGCTCGGCCAAGAACGTGGCGCATGAATTAAAAAATCAGAGGAGAGCTGTGATGGTTTCTCTGAGCTGTGACAATGACCAGCACAGCAAGGAGTTGCCTCAGTTTTCCATGGAAGTGATACGGAGATAATTAATGAACTTACTATTTATGAGGAGATATCATGTTATTATATTTCTTATGAATACAGCCCTGCCATTTCATAGTATTACGATACAAGTGAGTGAGGAACAGAAGCGTTCAATTTGCAGTGGTCTCTTAATTTGAACCGTTCTGTTCCTCACTCAAAATCTTCTTTTCCAAATATTTTGGAAAGGAAAGAAAAAGGTGCAGTGGTCTCTTCATTATTTCCAGAGCTGCATGTATACATTTTTATATACATTCAGTGGAGGATTAAGAATATTTTTGGAACAGCCATTAAACAGACAAACCGGATTGTAACATATATTGCCTTATAACAAAAAACACTTGAAATGTGAGGTGAAACATGGCATTTGAGAACTGCTCAGTAGGGTCAGAATAATCAGTATAAAGGGTCGGTTCATGGGCGTAATTAAAGGGCCTAGCCACCAGCCCTAACCCTAGCCACCAGCCCTAACCCTAGCCACCAGCCCTAACCCTAGCCACCAGCCCTAACCCTAGCCACCAGTCCTAACCCTAGCCACCAGCCCTAACCCTAGCCACCAGCCCTAACCCTAGCCACCAGCACTAACCCTAGCCACCAGCCCTAACCCTAGCAACCAGCCCTAACCCTAGCCACCCACTACTGGCTCCAGTGCAAGACTCTACACCAGAATATATTTTTAGTGTAAACACCAGTGCCACGGGCAAAACACACTGACACCAATGACCGTATCCACCCCTTCCTGTCAGCTGCCTCCAAGAGACCCGGACAGGGAACTGACAAAGTTCCAATGTCTATGTTTTGCGTGTGTCCACGCACACATACACGCACTCACACACAGTCCGAAAGCTAGACAGAATTTTTACTTACAAGTTCCCTTCTTTCTCAGGGGAGCCAATCAGCAGTACGGCAGTCAACGACAGGTTCCTGTAGGATCCAGTAGCCTTCTCGCGTCTTTGATTGATCTGTCATTATGGAATTCTTCAGGCCCTTTTATGTTTTCTTTAAATTTTTGATCATGTTTACTTAATTGCTCACTGATTGGTTTACCATTAGCATGTGACATATATTTCTCATCCCCTCCCATTGTCCTTATTTGGCTTCTATGAAGGGATGAGAAGTGTGATGAACCGGTGCCAAATGTTGATCATCCCGTAGCAGATCACAACAGCTTACCGGTAATGCTTCAGGTGGACAGCCCGGCAGAAGTTCTGATGAATCTGAGGACCAGTATGACCCACAACCAAGAAAACATTTTATGCTCTAGTCCAGTTTTTCATGACAATCACATGACCTGTATACTGTACAACACACTCATTACAACACAGTAATTATCCCCTTAGAATCTCACATCATCAGAACAAGTAAAACTTCCCATTTTTAAATAAAATCTATTGAACACATTTTCTTAGTGTGAAATGTGTAATTTACATTAGTGTTGAAATTAAGATTGTTATTTACATTAGTGATAAAATCTTTACGTTTTTCTCTCTATCACCTGAGAAGTATAAATTAAATAGCAGTTTAAATTAGATGGATGGAAATATCAGTACTGAATGTAAGAAGGACGGCGAGAACAGAAGATTAAAGAACGTTTAGATAGTTGACAAATTAGGGTACACCCACATCTGGCACCACACCACGGTCTTTGTCTGTGCGTATTGGAATGATGCCCTTTCAAAAGTCTTTTGATAACATCTGAAAGCGCATCGTGATAAAAAAAACAAAGAACCCTATGTTTCCAAAATACTCCTATCCAAATATCGTAGTTATATTTGACAAGTGTCACAAAGATGATTTTGTATAGTCTTATTTTTGTCAACCAAAGGGAGAAGTATTTATTGTTTCTTTTCTAATCATTTTGTTTCTATTTAGTCAGTTATCGTCTCGTCAACTGCCACTGAAAAATAGGTAATTAACAATAATCTTCATCACTATTTTTATGGACTAAACTTATACTGGGATTCTTGAGTTACCAGCCCAACACTAAATGAAAAGCTCCATCTCAGTTAGCCCTCGTGATGATGTGAGCAGAGATCTTGTCTCACATGTAGATGTAACCATAGTTTCAAAAACCCCGGAGATGTTTCCTCCTTTAAGACACAGTACCTATTATGGTCTGCAGCATCAGAGCTCTGAATAAACTGACAGATCTCTTTACTGTCAGGAACAGTAAAGAGATATAGACTCATTAACACACATTAATACTGTAGAAGTGTTTTTGAGCAAAGTAGATTGTTATTATGTAGGTTGACTGAGAGCATTCTCATTTAGAACAGTGACCTGGGGGAATAGTCATACCATCAGTGCCATGGGATCTGTAGTGACCAGTCAGGACTACATTTTAACATCCTAAGTCTTACTACGGTTTTTATTATTATTCATACCAAATGTAATCTCACACGTGCAATTCAGATTTTAGTAATGCAACTGATTAATTCTGTGTGTCTTAGAATACACCCATGTGGGAGTGAACCAGTTATATAACTGGTCTGTCAGTTAAGCACATTCTGTGAGATTATCTTGATGATTTACCGGTCAGACATGTGGGGGTTGTGCCTGGCTGGGACATCCCCGGAAGGCCAAGATGGACAACTCCTGGGAAAACATTGGCTATTCCTAGTAGAGCAAAACTAATAAGAAGTTGTCTTCACACTACAACAAGGGACCACCACCTACTGTATTTGATTAGATATTGCAGAAAAGAGTTCAGGTACAGTAAACTAAAATGAATGGATTGTATATTTGAACAAACGTATAAGTATAAAAGAATGTGCTGGGTTGCAGGAGGAGTACTGAATAAGTCAGATGGGTTATGCGTACATGAACAAACTGTCTTATCTATGTCTTGGTGCCTGGAGGTACCGTTTATGTTAGGCACAGGCCTGAGAAAGGTATGGAGACAGCCTGGAGCTGCGATAAACCATTGAGAGGGAGTATGGCCACAAGATTTACAGTTATCCAGGCATCGCCCTTAAAAGTTGTCCGGGAACAGACACACCCATGGTCAGCAGAGGTGAGTCAAGAGGAGGGATCCTAGACTTAGTTCATATTTAATCAGAAAAGGATTCTTAAAATACATTTGGTTGTCATACACTTTAGTCATGCAATGAAGTCAGACGTTGCTGAACAGGGCGAAGTGAAACTGTCGTTGTTTCATCTGCAAGCTAGTAATAAAATATAAGTAGATCATATTTGTTTCCTAAATAGTTTATTTGTAGTCGATTATGATATATTAGGTTTCTGGGAGAACTTACAGACAAGCCTACATTAGCGGATAAATCAGTTTTGACCACATCAATCCCATCCAAACGTCAGCACACATTTCAGGACACTTAAGAGCACAGTCTGGTCTCCCTGATATGGACCCACCCTGCTTAGCTTGAGTGGCAAGCCAGCAATGGGATACAGAGAACTTCTAGACAGAACTTCAGTAGAATATCCAGGACAATATTGCCTGTCGCACCTCCAAGTTTCAACGTTTATTGGTCAGATGCACTGAACAACACAGTGTCATCCTGCCTAATGACATCCCTGTGAAATGGCACCCGACAAACTACGTAGTGAGAGTTAGGAAGAGTAAATAAGCAAATATATAGCTAGACAGAAAATAATAATAAAATAAAGCAACAATATACACAACACTGTGCATTAGCAGCAGTATAAAATGAGTAATGTAAACTAGCAGCATTTTTGGAGTACAAGGAATATACTAATGCCCATTAAAAGTACCCCAGAGGAGATCAGAGCATCTGGAATGTTCCTGTGTGATCAGTATGATCATGGATCAGTGTTGCTGGTTGAGGAGCCTTATGGTCTGAGAGAAGTCGAGTCAGAAGTGAGTGCCCCGATGCTCCTGTAGCATCTACCAGACAGCAGCAGTGTGAACAGACCGTAGCCTGGGTGGCTGTGATCTTTGATGATGTGCCCTGTTTTGCTCAGGCATCATATATGGTAGATGCTTTGCACGGAGGGGAGATGGCAGCCGATAATTCTGCAGACAGTATCTGGACATATAGCAGGGTAGATATTGATCCACACGGTGCTATCTGGACCTATAGCAGGGTGGATATTGATCCACACAGTGGTATCTGGACCTATAGCAGGGTGGATATTGATCCACACAGTGGTATCTGGATCTATAGCAGGGTTGATATTGATCCACACGGTGGTATCTGGACCTATAGCAGGGTAGATATTGATCCAAACAGTGGTATCTGGACCTATAGCAGAGTAGCTTTTGATCCACACAGTGGTATCTGGACATATAGCAGTGTAGCTATTGATCCACACAGTGGTATCTGGACCTATAGCATGGTTGATATTGATAGAATATTAGGGCTGATCAAGCCATCCCTGTTCCTGAAGTGGACTCTGCTGGACAGGAAAACTCCATCACATAGCCACATGGAGGCAGACGTAACAACATGGCCATGAGGAGGCATACAAAATAACATGACCACTTAGAGACATTAAAAAATAACATCAATCTGGATTTGGTCATGCAGTGCCACTGAAATCCAACAGAGGACAGTAAAGCTCAATGTTCAGTTCATCATATTACAGTTTATTCTCTTTTTTTTTCCAGATTAAAACCATTTGTAGCATCAGTATACGAGCATATTGCCTGCATTTACGTTCCAAATCAGACTTGAAATATCGGCATGAAAATAACTTGGCTGTAATGAAAGTTGTGATACATCACATTCATATTTACATGCTAGCTTTAGACAGTTTCTCTGCCTTGGAAACAGACAAGGAACAAGAGAACAGACAGAAGTCTTTTTTAGGGAGAGCAGGATCTTTTGAAAACAACTTGTACAGCCACACTTTGTGAAAGCATGCCCTTTCAAACACAGGAGTTTGAACTGACCATTTGACACAGGAGTTTTATGCACAGACTCAAATGACCTATTAGAAAGCCATTACAAACATGGCATAATCTCTTTACAGATGTTATTTTATAGTCATACTGACATCTGTTAGCCCAATTTACAACTAAAATGTACAAAAACCTTTGAACAGAGGTCTTCCCTCTCCCCAGGAGCCGTCGGACATTAAATATCCAATGTGGAGGCGTGAAGAGGGAACAGCTGATTCGCTAATGGAGGTCTTAATGATTGGGGGAAAAGTCTAATCCGATGCGCTCCCTCTGGAATACATCTGGGCTCCTCAGGAGGCCCTGGGGAGAGGCTGGACCTCTTGTCCAAGCTTTCACCTGTGTGTGTGTGTGTGTGTGTGTGTGTGTGTGTGTGTGTGTGTGTGTGTGTGTAGGGGGATGCCTTAGAGTGTCTCAATGTATGATGTTCTTTCAGGGATTGAAAATAAATACACTTCACACACACACGCACACGCACACGCACACACACACACACACACACACACACACACACACAGTGTTTCCCGAGCCTACAGTGAGAAGTGATCAGGTGGTGTGTGCCTCTTTAAGTCATTGTGGTGGGGGAGGAGGAAGGTCAGTCTGCTCCTACTCCTCTTCCTCCTACTCTGTCTCTGGGAATGATGCGCAACTCCGAACCGTGCTTCAAGAACACATTTCCTGGAAAACAGCAGCAGAAATAGAAACAGAAGGATAAGAGTCGACGGTCTGAAAGTGATGTTCGTGTCAAGGCAGTTCTTTGTTCAGTATCTAAATGAAATGTAAATGTGTGTAAACAAATCATCTGTTGGTTTTCCGTTAAAATGTGTATTACTAACAGCTCCATATAACCCAGTCAAATCGTGAGTATGTCCACCAAATTAATTTTGGCTATTAATGGCTATTCATTATAGTTTATCCCAGCCACTGCTTGCTCATTGGGGTTTCAGGCTGGGTGTTTTGTAAAAGCACTTTGTGACAACTGCCAATGTAAAAGCGGCTTCATAAAATACAACTTATTGTTGTATTGAATGATTTATATATGTTATAAAATATTGAATACTGTCCCTATCGTGACTAATACCTAGTTGATTATCAACTATTTAAAACGTATTATAATCACAATGATCTACAAAATGATATGTGACATAAAATGTTGGTTTAATGAAATGCAAATGATTAAAATGATCTATAATAATAAACTATAAACTCATTATCAGCTGGACACTTGTGATATGTCAGTAGGCAGTGCATTCAATCGGGTCTGCCAGGTGGTGAATGTTGGAACAATGCAAAATATCTTCTTGATGATTTCAAAACATTTGGACCAGTTAAGTGTGAGAAAAACAATGCTTTTGGAATGAAGCCACGCACTGCAACATTTGAGACAAGAGACATAAGAAACGGAGAAAAAAACCCAGATCAAACAGATTCAGAAAACGCTGTGAAAAATATGCGTTTGCCAAATAGCAACCTATTCTTAATATAGTGCCCTACTTGGAAGAGCATGAAGACTAGGGAGCCATTTGGGAAACCAGCTAAGTCCGTAACGGCTGCGCCTTGAGGAATGTACGAGACTCAGACCAGACATTTCAGATACACCAGACAGACGGGGCAGGTTGGGCCCGGACTTCTCTGTGACACAACTAACGCCTCCTCGAAGCCTCATCCATGCAGAATAGAATCAACTACATTTCCATTAATGCTGCCCAGAAGCCGTCAGACCCACACGCTGTCCCAGTAATTCTGTTATCATCCGATTCCTTACGGATCTGCCCGGTTCCATCCCAATTGACACCCTATTCCCTATACAGAGCAAACACTTCTAAACCAGAGCACTCAGTAAAGCCCGGGTGTAGAGCAGTACATAGTGAACAGAGCGCTTGTTGTCGAGGCAAATTGCATTTCTAGATGGAGACGATGGGCCGCCCTAGAGTCCTTTATTTACATAATACTCTGGTATCAATATAAGATGGCTAAAGGCTACAGATTAAAACCGTTCCAACAGCCCGCGGGGTTGGTTTTTCACCCGGGGGCGTACATTAATATCTGGCGTTGACGTGAGCGCTTTGAGGTGTGTGTGGGGAGGCCTGTCGGCATGGAAAACGTGTCTCACCTGCCGTTTGAGCCGGGTTGATCCCGATGCCGTCTGCCAGTGACACGGAGAGAAGACGGAGTTAGTATGCCAATCGAAAACATCAAGACGTGCAGATTTCAAAAAACCTCAGTAAGCATACCCAAGAGTGCCTCAGACATTGAACGAGAGAATCCGCTAGGACATTTCAGTGAGGATGTCTCCAGAACATTTCACAGCTAGCCGGTAGAGCATCTAACTGCCCTTACATTTTTCATTCCATGAAGCCTTCTCTAACTCAAGGCAAAATAATCCTTGAATTCTGGCATCTCACGGAATGTATTTTCCTTCACACCATTAGGAGCGCTGGGATTTGAAATGTCCCAGCCACCTCTTTGTGGAAACACAATGTGGTTTCAAAAAGGAACGGTCTGAGTCTGTCGCTTTGAAGACCGGGACACGGTGAACACAATGAAACGGCAACACTCACCGTTGGTAATGATGGCACTGGTGGCCGAAGGCACTTTGAACTGTGGGAAGAAAAACAGATGTCACTCTTCCAATTCTAATTCCACCACTTAACCAGGTCCGCTGCCTTCTGTCATTCAGAACACCTGCGGTAGCAGCGGTTCTGGGGAGATGGAGGAGAGGTCAGCTGGGGGACGGCCAGGAGTTTGGATGCCCAGGGGTTAGCCTCACACCCGGGAGAGGTGTGGAGAGCACAGGGAGAGAGGTTTTGGGTGACAGGAGGTGTTGGGAGACGTTAGTGTGGGGGCGCTGCCGATCAGTGGCTCACCTTTATACCATGTAACCACAAAACCAGATAGGACACTGGGGAAGTCAGCCTGATAACAAAAGAGCAGAACGTTCCCAATGTAGGTGTTTTCTTCACCAAAAGTCATACTAACACTTTGTGTGTGCATGGCCGACAGCAAGTTAGCTGGAACCAACAGAAACACACAGGAGCCAGCAAACCTAATCATTAACGAGAGAATCCATTCTACAGATAAGAGCCCAAGGCAACATTTTATTAACCAGATTCCGAGATAAACAACAACAGCTGTCTGTGTTCTAAGATAAACAACAACAGCTATTGTTTGGGTGGTTTGATTCTAATTTGCATAAAGAAGGTCCAAGGATTGTGCCAGAAGTAGGAAATCCCTAATGTCGGCTAGAATCATAACGGGCCACTCGTATGTTTCTTATGGGGATGGAAAAGAACATAAATCCGCAGAATGCCCTTGTTACTGTCAAACAAATGGAGAGCAATTGAGGGAAAACCAATGAAGAGAAAGAGGACAGAGACAAAACGAGAGAGAGAAAGCATGAGAGAGACCGTGAGAAAGGGAAAGCCAGTGTTGGCCACCAGTCTGCCATCGGGGAGATAAGGATGGCAAAGCGAGCTCTGAGCAACAATACATACATCAATTACAGAGAAGCACTATACATCAATTACAGAGAAGCAGGAGAATACAATAGTCTGCATTAATGTGGCCAGAAATGAATACGGGATGGGGATGGTGGGCTAGATAATTAATTACATCTTCCCTACATACATTACCCCTATGCATCATTTACCTATTACCTTATTTACTTTTTCTATTGTGGGTATTGATTAGTGTCAGAGTAAGATTACAGCCATCAATCTAAATACGAAAAAAGGGATTCAATGATTCAAGGAAACCGGAGCAGTATTTAACAAAATCAATTGACATCTCCCATCCAGCTAGCCAATCCAGGTGGCCAATCCAGCTAGCCAATCCAGCTAGCCAATCCAGCTAGCCAATCCAGCTAGCCAATCCAGCTAGCCAATCCAGCTAGCCAATCCAGCTAGCCAATCCAGCTAGCCAATCCAGCTAGCCAATCCAGCTAGCCAATCCACTCCAGCAGTTTACTCATCTGGCCTCACAGCGTCTAGGACGTTCTAGCTGATGCAGCAGACAAGTGGTGTTTGAGTATCGGCCCTAAGAAAGGGAAGCTGACTGATATGGTCCAGTGCTTCTAATACATCTGTATTCACTCCTCTGGGGAATCCCTTACAGCTTGCATTGTAGAGGGGCCTCAAACACGTGGGCCAGCCGCTACCTACTTAAGGCAGACGGCATCTTATATTTATAATTCTGAGTACATTTAAAATGCTGGGTAGCTTTTGAGCTGACATGCTTAAAGCATAATTCACATTAAAATGTTTTTCATACTGTCGCCCTGCGGTAACTGAAATCAAAACCCGGCGTCCAGAATACTATTTCCTACAAACTAAGCCCCAGGTAGCTGTAAAACACGAGAGCCAATCACAGCACGCCAGCCTGGTCCTTCTTTGCCATACATGTATGAGGACAGACAGTCAATTCTGCAGTTACAACTAATGTATTTACCATTGCTGTGACATCTTTTATTTTGAAAAGACAGCATGCAGTTTGTGCGGTAGCCGTTTGCCTTCAAAACGGTTTAACGTCTTAAAAACTGTTGAATGTTTAACTATGTAATTAAATCTGGTCGGTTGCGTTAACAAACCGCCATAAAAAATATATGTACTTTAATGACAGCGACTAGTCATATAGCTACACCAGTATTTGAAATGTAAAGAAAATTACAGAGCCAAGCAGTGACGCAGACCTGGGGGGGGGGCAACCAGCAACATTGTCATGGGCCCAGGCAGCAGGAGGGCCCATTTGGTTGGCTTAGATATAATTATTTATCAGTCAGTCAATCTTGGTATTTAGTACTACCTAGCTAAAACCTTAAACAATAAATGATTATGACCTGTTTTATGAACAGTAACATCATTGCTATTTATAAAATGTTGGGCCCTAAATGTTAGATTTTTTCCTGGGTCTTGGGATTCCTATCGACATCCCTGGTATCAAAAAGGCCTGCAGAGCCCAGCGTTTGTGTTGTGAACCCCTGGTAAAAACACACTGTTTACACTAACCCTTGACTTACTGTGGCGCAGCCACCTCTTCATTTGTCGTCATAGCTACACCCATATGCAGTGAATTCATTATTGAAATGTTTTTCCCTGATGCTGGTGGGAACACACAACCCGGGCGAGTGCAACGCTGTACCGACGGTGCCCACTCACCTCCTCTGCTGCAAACTTCAACACTGCTGTGAACGGCGTGGCTTCTGGTACACTCAGTCTGAAATTAGGAATACACTGTTAGGAGCGTATATGTGAAGCCTTGTTCTAATAGCTATGATTAGGTCATTGTATCACATCTCCTCTCCCTCCATTGCTTTCTCACTAACCGTCATCCTCCTGCTGTCCATAGAATTTTGCCTCAACTTTGATCTCTTCTCTCTTTTCTTACTCATGTCATCAGATGAGACAAACCTAGGCTATAGCGGATTAGCAGGCTGACAGAATATACACCACTCCGCCATAACATTATGACCACTTGCTCAATATTGTGTAGGTCCCCCTTTTGCTGCCAAAACAGCCCTGACCTGTAGAGGCATGGACTCCACAAAACCTCTGAAGGTGGGCTGTGGTATCTGGCACCAAGACGTTAGCAGCAGATCCTATAAGTCCTGTAAGTTGTGAGGTGGGCCCTCCATGGATCAGAATAGTTTTTCCAGCACATCCCAGAGATGCTTGTTTGGATTGAGATCTGGGGAATTTGGAGGCCAAGTCAACACCTTGAATTTGTTATTGTGTTCCTCAAACTATTCCTGATCCATTTTTGCTTTGTGGCCGGGCACATTATCCTGCTGAAAGAGGCCAATGCCATCAGGGAATACCGTTGCCATGAAAGGGTGCACATGGTCTGAAACAAAGCTCAAGTAGGTGGTACGTGTCAAAGTAACATCCACAAGAATGGCAGGACCCAAGAATTCCCAGAAGAACATTGCCCAAAGCATCACACTGTCTACGCCTTCTTGCCTTCTTGCCGTAATGCATCCTGGTGCCATGTGTTGTCCAGTTAAGTGACGCATACGCACCCGGCAATCCACGTGATGTAAAACAAAACAGGATTCATCAGACCCGGCCACCATCCATTGCTCTGTGGTCCGGTTCTGATGTTCACAGGCCCATTGTAGGTGCTTTCGGCAGTGGACAGGGGTCAGCAAGAACACCGTTCAGTCAGTACCAGCATTAACTTTTTCAGCAATATGAGCTACAGTAGCTCGTCTGTTGAAACGGACAACACGGGCCAGCCTTCGCTCCCCACTTGCATCAATGAGCCATGACCGCTTTTCCTTCCTTGGACCATTTTGATAGGCACTGACCACTGCAGACTGGGAGCACCCGACAAGGGCTGCAGTTTTGGAGACGATCTGACCCAGTCGTCTAGCCATCACAATTTGTCCCTTGTTAAATTTGCTCAGATCCGTACGCTTGCCGATTTTTCCTGTTTCTAAGACATCAACGTAGAAGATAGAACGTTCACTTTGTTTAATATATCTCACCCACGGACAGGTGGCATGATAACGAGATTATCAGTGTTATTTACTACACCGTGGTCAGTGGTCATAATGTTATGGCTGTTCGGTTTATAAGCTAGCAGGGGAAACTGTGATTTATTTGAAAATTACATTAGCCAAGACATATTGATGTATATTATAAGCCCTCTATTAAAGTGTTAGAGCTGATGACACTAACAATGAAATCTTCGGAAGAACAACCGACTGACAGTGAATTAAATAGCCTCAAGCCTGCTAACGTTAGCTATATATCCAATGGCAGCTGCTGTATTATAGCTCATAAGAAAGCTGCTATAGGCATGTGGTTGCAATCCTGAAAAGAACATCAGCACTAAGCTACAGCCAAATAAAAACAGCGAGGGTTACAGTTAAGCAAGGGTGTGATTCGAGTGAATTCATGGTTTTACTGATCTGTCACTTACACTTTGTATGGTAGCCGTGGATCCGACGTCAGAGTGATTTTAAAGGTGACTTTCGACCTGGTCCGCAGGAAAAACACAGGGTTAATATCACATTGCTTTTCGATGGATAACAGTGTCACGTTGTTTTGGGAAATTGAGAAGGAATAAGGTATTAACTCACATCTTTCTGGTGACTGTTCTCAGCTGCACACTGTTCAGGCAGACCCGGAAGTCAGAAGGACCCCGTGGTACACGTCATCATTCAGAATAGGGTTTTGTGCGATTGCAGAATGAGTTTGATGTTTTGTACAAACTTTTTCTCGATAACGTATCGCTGTTATTGATTTAAAGCTTCAAGCTTGAAATTCGAATGAAAAGGCAAACTGTTTTGCTATTAAAATGTTGGCTATTTCGACCAGAGTGATAGTCAATTTACCGTAATATAAGGCCCCAAACGCATAGTTATTTGCTCGAGTTGGATGCCAACACCCGGAGGACTCCAATGAAGACTGAACATCAGCTGAAATAGAGCCAAAGAAGTGACAGAGAAGCACCGTTTTTTTAATAAATAAATAAACGATTAATAACCCATAAATATCTATGGACTATGCAGGAAGGCAATAACATATGTTAAATTACACTAGTAATAAAGTATTCCGTGATATGCAGAATGTAGGCTGAGGCTTTGAGATTGTGCTTGACACTTAAAAGAGAATATTGTTAAGATGTATGATGAAACTTGTATTTTAGGTATATGCAATACTTTGGTTTTGTGTAGAAATTTTTTTGTCTATCTCTGTGCAGGGCTGTGTTGCTCTCATGAATATTCATGTATTGATTAAATTGAGGCAACGGTTTTCTCAAAAAGCCAGTTGTGCCACTTTTACAACTAATGAGCAAAAAGGCTGACTGCAACTTTAACATATTGCAGCACCCCTGGCCAGGATGCTAAATCAGGAGTCGGTGTTAGAGGTAGAGAGCACTGGGTTGAGTTTATTGACCTAAACACAGACTGCTTCCACTGTCTACACCCTAAATTCTATCAGCAGACACATACAATAGATACTTACCAAACACTAAGAACAGAAGGACTGTAACTATCTCACAGGTTATCTCACAGGTACACAGGTCTCTCTCACACACGGGAATGGAGCCAAAAAGAGGCAGATGCCTGCCAAAACCCCACCTTGTAATAACTCTGGCCCGGGGAGCCCTAATCACACCCCTGCTGTCCAACTAGCCACCCTAGATCAGCCAGCTCACAGTGGGACCTCCCACCCAGAAATTCAGCCCTGCCCAACTTGTAGTCCCCACCCTCTAAAGAAATACATGAACATGAACACCTGAAATTAGCACTTAAAGGAACGCACTTCATAAAGATGCCGGGTAGCTACAACATTACCATGTTGGGTAATGAGTGAGTAGACGTAGCAAACATTTATGGTGGGGAGGCAGGTGGAATGCCTGAATGTAGAGCACTGAATATTCTGCTGTGGGGGAAATTTCATGGGTATACAGACAAAACATATTCATACATATGTTGTGACTCAATGTGTCTTTGTCTGTCTGCTTGTCTCTGTTTGTCTCTAAGTGTCTCTGTGTGACTGTTTCTGTATGTCTCAGTCTCTGTGCATCTCTGTCTATCTCAGTGTGTCTCTGTGGGTTTTTCCATGTCTCTGGCTGTGTGTTGAATGATAAGTGTTTATGGCATGGCTGCAGAATAGCGCAGTCCAACCATCCAGAGGACTACCAATGAATGTACAGTAAACCTATAAACCTTTGTAGAACATGTGTACAAACAACCCCTGAAACCTTTATGCATTCCTGTCATAACACTATTCTAAAACCTTTATGCATTCTTGTCATAACACTATTCTGAAACCTTTATGGATTCCTGTCATAACACTATTCTAAAACATTTATGCATTCCTGTCATAACACTATTCTGAAACCTTTATGCATTACTGTCATAACACTATTCTGAAACCTTTATGGATTCCTGTCATAACAGTATTCTGAAACCTTTATGCATTCCTGTCATAACACTATTCTGAAACCTTTATGCATTACTGTCATAACACTATTCTAAAACATTAATGCATTCCTGTCATAACACTATTCTGAAACCTTTATGGATTCCTGTCATAACAGTATTCTGAAACCTTTATGCATTCCTGTCATAACACTATTCTGAAACCTTTATGCATTACTGTCATAACACTATTCTGAAACCTTTATGCATTCCTGTCATAACACTATTCTGAAACCTTTATGCATTACTGTCATAACACTATTCTGAAACCTTTATGCATTCCTCTCATAACACTATTCTGAAACCTTTATGCATTCCTCTCATAACACTATTCTGAAACCTTTATGCATTCCTCTCATAACACTATTCTGAAACCTTTATGCATTCCTGTCATAACACTATTCTGGAGTATAGCCAAAAAACTTTGTTATAATTTTCATTATTTTTGCTTAATATTTCAAATTTCAAATCCATTGCATGGACATGTTATTAAAAGAAGAACCTCTATCGCGCTCCTATAACCTGTCATTATACCGTAACATGTTATTTATTTCAGACTCTAGACTATAAATATGATTATATATGATCCAAAATTATAACATCTCTGAGTAATATCAATGCCTAAAGACCACGGATGCCTCCCAAATGCCCCCCTTTGCCCTATGCTCTGCTCATATGTTGTACACTGTGAAGGAAATGGGGTAACTCTGACTACAGTCTGAGTCCCACACTGTAGGGCTTCGTTGGGGACCTCCTAAAGTTTGCAGCTGCCCCATCCTGACAAGCACAAAACCAGTCAGCGCCAACCGACTGATACAAATCCACTCCTGTTGTCCGTGCATCTCCTGTGCTTAACGTCAGTGGTAGACAGTATAGCAGCTTTTCACCTCGTTGTCCAGCTGACTAACTGTGACAGTGTGTTCTTTGACTGAGTTCACGACGGGACGAGAATGTTTGGTCCGCCATTGGTCGGCGAGGCATCAGGCCAACTGCTATTGTTCCTGACACTGTGACAGTGGCTCTGACACGGTGGTGTGACAACGATGCTAAGAGCCCACGAATCTGAGACCAGGCTGTTGGGCTCACTGATGGGTTCTTTTGACAAGATTACACTGGTTTCCTAGCTTTGAGGCAGTAGGATTTAAACCACATATGGCAGCAGAAATGATAGAGGTATGATTTGCAGAGAATATGTAAGATAGATTGTAAAGGCCAACAGAGAGACTTGTGTTTCAAAGAGAGATACAAAGAGAGAGAGAGAGAGAGAGACAGATATGGGTTTTTATATTATAGATGTGAGATTAAAAGAGGACGGGAGAGACAAAGAGGGGATTTAAAGAAAAAGAGTAACAGAAAGAGCCATGAGGGTTTAAAGGAGAGT
Organism: Esox niger; assembly: GCA_016801105.1. Lineage (NCBI taxonomy): Eukaryota > Metazoa > Chordata > Actinopteri > Esociformes > Esocidae > Esox > Esox niger. Next base: position 46,896 of record JACXGJ010001640.1, read on the forward strand.
GCCTTAAACTGTGCCTGCAAAATCAACCTTAAGTATTTACAACGTCATTGTAGAGTCATTCTAGAATTAGGACAATAACCACTTCAGTTCATTCTAGAATAAGAACAATAAACACTCTTGTTTATTCTAGAATCGGACAATTAACAATTTGGTTCCAATCTTCCCAGGATACCATGAAACACCAAAATGGATTATAGAACTGTTCCATTAGCTATGAAACAAAGACGAAACAGACTTCCAGGAAAGATGCAATGACACTAATTACAGTTTAATACTTTTATCTCTGAAGACAGGAAGACCCCTCCCTCTGTTCCATGTTCCTGTTTGGTAAATAGATCGTGTTTGCATGACCATAAATTCAAATATCAACTAGCCCTGCTGAATGCACTTCAAACAGCCAGAGAGTGGACGTCGTGGAAAGAGAGTGTGTGCATTGTATGACACCACAGGAGTTTATTCATAGCTAACGGTAGCATTGTCACCAAATGTTTGAATATGTCCACAGTTATGATTATTTGTAACACAAGGCCACCATAAAAGACCTTTGAGCTTCATAGTCCTGGGCTAGTTTAGACAAAGCATTTCAGAATAAGATTATGTCGATGGGGATATTTGATCAGTTCAATATGTCATTCTTCAATAAACGGCCAAGCTGATCCTAAATCAACTATTCGCCAAAGATGAACAAATTACGACATGTTTTGTCCGGTACGTTCGCCCGTTTAAGGGCCTCCTTGACTAATTATATATTTTAATGTAACCACTGGTAGTAATGCAACCCACCTGGGACTCAATATGAATGTAAAGCACATTGTACATTTTATAATGAACAGGAGGTGAATTAAAACGTAATAGATGTACTCTGAATCCCCCATATTTGGTTCTTTAATCAAAAAACTGGTGCATGTTATCAAGAGCATTTTTGAAAACCTTAAAAGGGTTTCAGTCTATGTTAAAGGCATATTCAAACCACCCCAAATTCTCTCTCATAAAATGAAAATGGTAAAATCCAGAGTAATAAAATTGTTGTTAACGACATGGGCTCACAGAGACAGTTGACATTTTTATTTTAATATTAGCTTATGATTTAGAAAGATTAGTAACAGGTGGAGTCGGAGAAGGATAGAAAAATTGACAAGCAAAACAGATATTGAACCCAGGAATTATGTAGGATAGGACATAAAGTTTAAATGTTAAGTGTTTTCATTTAAAATAATTTAAAAGTTTGTGATGAAATAAATATTTGACACAGTGCTAAAAAATGTGAACAGTCAGGTTTATGTTATAACATTTTATGTTAAGAGGTGTAAAAGATTACGATGTCATAATGACATTTAATGACAGCATTAGCCATTCCCGTATTTGCTAATATTTTTATGGATGAAAAAATTACATTTCACATGAAAATCAATGAAAGCATATGCACAGCCGTTTTAGTTTCACATGAGTTCAATTAACAATGATCCTGAGTTATCATTATGTTATTATGCATTGTTTGTTTTCAGTCATACTTATCAATGAGTAGGTTAAAAACAACTTATGCGGAGGTCCGAATCTCTCCTTGAACAACAATGTTATTAATATGAATGTTACTCAGTTATGATTCTGATCTATCATACATATACTGTAGCTAGCTAGTCAGAACAGCAATTACACACAATCTCCATTCAAAATCATAAACCCACCACACATTTTGATCAACATATACCAATAAATGTCATCAATGGCAACTCAAGCACATCAGCACCAGAAACTTTGCCGACCCCTTTTGTTTTCTTATCAAATTCTGAAAGCACTAGCCAGCAACCTGGGCCCTAAAAATGGTGACTGGGACGTCACGGTGGCACACTTAACTATCGATAATTAGCTGAACATATTCAAATTTGGGCAGGAAGTGAAAATATGAAAGGCATATAATTTGATGTATTCAATTGAGAAAACAACTTGACATCCGGTATTCCAGATTCAGTTACGTGATTGTATTTCAGATCAGGCTCCCCATACGGCCACAACATTGATTTTTCATACTTTAGTGATACTAATTATTCATGCCTTAGCTCAAATGTTGATTCAATTATGTCATTTTCCCTTTAAGGCAATTTGATCCTTGTTTTTGTCGCATAAAATAAAAGCTTTAGTAAGCAATAATAAAATGTTTTAAAAGATTGATAAATCACCTTATGCAATATAAATCAGAACAGGATCTGGAAAAGGTGTTGCGCTCTAGCATGGAGCTGGTTCAGGGAATAGGTCTGATCCTAGTAATCTGGATTAGAAAACAAAGAAGACAGGACAAATTAAGATGGAATATCATAATTGATGGAGAGAGAGATAGATAGAAAGAGACGGGGGGGACAGGGAGAGAGAAAATATTAAATAAGAGACTTAGAATGAGAAAGTGTGGCAGAGAACAACACAACTTTCTGCTAACAGATTCTTGACAGATCTCCTAGCATGGCAAATTAGCGGGGCTAAATTGTTTATGTTTTGGGGATCAGTACCTGCATTGGAGGAGCGCATTTTCATTTATTCCCATCAACTGTCCATCATCAAGAAATTTCTGTAAAGTTGTTCTTCTGAGTGCTTTGGTGAGAGACCTTAAGATCTGGGGCCCTAATTTTCTGGCTCTGACAGAGACATGGATTTCCCAAGAAATCACTATGTCCCCCTGTGGTTTTATTTACCTGTTGCAAACATGTTTGAGTTCTGCTGTATTGTTTTAATATTGACTGCTGCCAAGTCTATGTTTTCATTATGAATGTTGTGATTAGATGATATCATGCTCTGTAGTCTGCGTCTTTCTTCTGTGGTGTCTCCCTTTACGTTTTTTTTAATGCGCCTTTGTCAGTACTGTGCAGTTACCATGTGTCTTCTATCTGGGATGTCTATTGTTTTATTCAAACACACTACACATAATTCCCTACTGGCCACTTGCCTTCTGCCATGCCGTAACTGTACATAAGATTTAGTTCCTAATCGACTTAATAATAAAAAAAATACTAAAAGCCAACTTTTCTTTTTTTTCAAGCTTCTTCCTGTATTGTCCTTATGGACACATCCCCTTTGAAGCTTGGCCAGCAGTGTTTCATACCATTTTCTCTCTCTGAGGGCTGTTGTTGATAGCATTTTAATTTAAAACGGGTAAAGACATTTGCTATCAATGGGATGTTTTTATGTCCTCGGCTGGTCCCCTACCTTCACTCAGCTCTCCTTCCCGCTGACCTGTCCAACTACACCCCTCATGACCCCAAAACTGATCAGATGTGTTTATGTAATTTTCACCTCTACATTATTACCCTTTTTTCTGCTCTGTCCTTAGTTCCTTCATGAGGTATTGTGTTTGCGACACTACTGAGCTCTCCTGTTTATTCCTCCAAGTGTTTCGTCCAAATGTGTCAGACCTTTATTAACCCATTCATTTCAACCTTGTCTCTGCCTAGTGCTTTTTTACTTTTGCTCCCGCTGATTACTGCTTACCCATGTAAAATTTGCCTAGTGACTCTGTTTTTGGATTTGCAGAAGTAATGTGTTTATTATGAAACATTATAGCGCTCTGTGCTTAGATCTTCATCGAGTGATAGTTGTGTGGTTTTGCCAGCCAACAAATTTACTATTTGTATCTAGTTTTGAATAAGAGTGACTGCTAAATATCAAAAATGTGACTAAACTTTCACAAGTGTGACCAATTGCCCCACGACTTGATTTGATAGGTTGATTAGATGGTCATGTGATTTTATACTTTTTTCAAAAGAAGTGACACTGAGTCACAGTGGATACTGGTATTTGGTGAGATCACATGGCCAGGTTTAGGATATGGAGAAAGATTGATGTCAGTCTACTGGGTAGCATTGCTTCCTGTTCCCCTTTTTGTTGATTTGTATGCTTTTATTTGTGTGTGCGTTTCAGATAGCATGCTTATTTAAAAATAAAAGATGGCAGATAAAGAAATTTAGTATTTAAAAGAAATGGAATTACATGAATGTTTGCGTCAAGTGAGGAGAGAACTGTGCCTTAACTTATTATAATATAGTAGTCATTTGTGCCTTTGTCCCTACTTCATGCTGCCTGCTCAACCAAACTAATGTAAGATTTGGTTACATGTTCCACTGGTAACATAGGTGAGATTGAAATAATGTAAATGAAATAGGCAATTTGAGACACACAAGAGATGTGGTGAAGAAGTGAAGCGGAAGAAGATAGAAAATATTCTAAAATAGATTTCAGTCTAGCTGAAACAAACAACAAAAATATAATCTTACCATGACTCTTGCTGCAAATGAAGTTGAATTCATCGGACTCAGAATGCTTGCTCCATTTGCCTTTGTCTAGTGGTTCACCCTGACGTGTATTCTCCTCCTTGCTTATGGCACCAGCTTTTCCACACTGCTCATTGTTTTGGTCCTTCCCCTTATTCCAGTTCTCGTAGCAGGAAGCATTTCCACTGACCCAGAACCAGAAACCCAATGTGCAGCTGTACCTCAGGCCCAGCCAGACAAAGGGACTGGATGCATTTTCTGCTTTCTGTTGGACCCAGTTCTGGATGTTCTGGTTTAGGACAGACACCAGTTCCATCCCCTTGTCTCTACAGAACCACAAGGCATCTGACCATGTCTTGTTCTCATTGAAGAGGACCAGCTCGTCTGGAGACAGAGGAGGACACAGAGATTCATGCTAATTACCCAAACAACATCACTGACTGAAGTCAGAGAACAGTTTTGTTTGGGATACATGTTTTATGCTTTTTGTATATTTTATTAATGTACTGTTGGTTGGTGTCAGTGGCTCACCATCATAGCAGATAAAAGGACGCTGAAAACAATCTGGACAACTCGGATTAATAGGATTTTCCTTCCCAGGTCCCCCGTTCCCGTTGTCCAGTTTGCAGTCTCTGCAGGGGCCGCTGGTATTGTACCAACCCCAGACACAGGGAAGTTTATGCAGGCCAATCCACACATTGTTATTTGAAGATAGGAGAGAGATGATCTTCTCCTGCTCTGTTGAGTTCCTCACACTGGCCAGGTCTGTGTGGGTTTGTCTACAGTACTGCCGAGATTCAGCCCACTTCCTTTGTGAATTGTGAATGTAGATGTACTCATTGGTGTGATTGTGTTCTATTGAAAACCGAAAAATATATAAGACGTGCATTTAAAGGCCCTTTCCAAATTAATACAGGTTACAATTACTTTTACAGTACCCCGGTTCTTCAAAACTCTGTATTGACGGGTAAAAACATAACTAGACAGACAATATAAAAGTCTTACTGACTGGGATACTCACTGTCATAGAAGACAATATAAAAGTCTTACTGACTGGGATACTCACTGTCATAGAAGACAATATAAAAGTCTTACTGATTGGGATACTCACTGTCATAGAAGACAATATAAAAGTCTTACTGACTGGGATACTCACTGTCATAGAAGACAATATAAAAGTCTTTCTGACTGGGATACTCACTGTCATAGAAGACAATATAAAAGTCTTACTGACTGGGATACTCACTGTCATAGAAGACAATATAAAAGTCTTACTGACTGGGATACTCACTGTCATAGAAGACAATATTAAAGTCTTTCTGACTGGGATACTCACTGTCATAGAAGACAATATAAAAGTCTTTCTGACTGGGATACTCACTGTCATAGAAGGCAATATAAAAGTCTTTCTGACTGGGATACTCACTGTCATAACAGATAAAAGAATGTGTCTGGTCACATTTCTCATTATACCAAAACACATCTTTAATAGACACGCAAAACTCTTTCCCAGTTTGATTATCTGGTTGTTTTAGTTGCTTGTCCCAATGCCCATCCCCCTTTAACATTGATCCGTCCAGAGACCACCTCCAGGTACTGCAAGCCGGCCCTAACAAGGTCAGTGTTTCATCAGTCCAGTTTGCAGTTACGGTATTGAACATGTCAGTTTCCGTCATGTTCTCTGCTGTTACCAGGCCAGAGTGGTTCGATTCGCAGTACCTCTGAGCATCAGGCAAGTTCCTTGGTTTGGCTATAAAGTGATACTTGACAAAGAGGCATGGTGGGAGAACAGACAGCCCTGTGGAGAACAAGCCAACAGCGTAACATGTTACCCTTGTATCATTTAGCAGACCAGAGTGACTTGAGGTACACAGTACATACATTTTCACCCTTCCATCACTCAAAACCACAACCTTGGCATTCTAAGTGCCATGCCCTACCAGCAGAGCAACACAGGAACTATGTGAACACACGCTTTTGTTTTCTTATCCCTATTCTCTAACACTAAACATTACCCTCAAAGGGGCTTTTCATACAGACAATCGACAATGCTGCCATCCACTACATCTGCACAGTTGTATTTGCCAGTGGCGTAGTCTCATCGCATGTTCTGCATGCGGGTACATGTTCTGCATGCGGGTACATGTTCTGCATGCGGGTACATGTTCTGCATGCGGGTACATGTTCTGCATGCGGGTACATGTTCTGCATGCGGGTATGCGGCTGCAGCATACATTACACACTGACCCATAGCAATAAAAAGACACATTTCGCCACATCTCCTGATGCTAAAGGCGGATGTTAATGAGTATCATAATCATCTTTGTTTGAGCACAAACGCTCCCACTCCGACCTGTACCTGGTGGAATGACGTTTTCACAACTTCATTGTCAGAAACTGAATTTTAAAATGGGAACTTTTTTTACTTGATAACCCCTTATAGGGGAAAACATATAGGAATGTGTTATACACAGCTCTGGAAAAAAAACTAAGACGCCACTTTTTCTTTCCTTTTCAAAAAAGTTGTAAAGGTAGGTTTTAAGTTAGGAACAGAAGTGTTCAATTTGCAGTGGTCTCTTAACTGAAACCCTTCTGTTCCTCACTCAAAATAGCAATACTGTACTAATCTTCGTGTTCACATACTTTTAGTTAAACATATTAACACTGACTACACAGTTCACAAATCCAGAGCCATCCACACACGGTTCTCGGTCAACGTAGCAACTAATTCGCCAGCATTGCTCTGTGTGAATACAAGACGAATTGACTTGCTTTCTAGTATGACATGCGGCCAATGTGGCTGTTGACCCTCGTGGGCCAATCTGTTCACTCTCTCAAGCATTCTCATTCCTGTGAAAGAAAGGTGCGTGAACGAAAATAAAATATGTTTGTGTGTCTTGGCCACAACACTCACCTGTGAAGAGCAGGAGGAAGAGGGATTTGTCCATCCCTGTAAACTGGAGGGAAAAACATTGATGTGAATGTATGCCTCTGAGGATGTCACGTCCCCGTCTCCGTGATTCCGCAGGGGCGGGTCCTCGCTTCCCAGAGCTGAGATCGCGCACCTGTTCACCATCATCCACTCCCACACCTGTCCCCAATCAACTATCACACACCTGTTCCCACTCGCCTCCTTACCAACAGTATTTCTATGGATCCCGGTCAACCTGTCCACTGCCTCTCAACCGCGCTCATTCACATCCAGTCATTCCTGACGCTGAACCACACAGAACCGCTTTTTCCACTACATTTTATGTATTATCTTTCAACAGGCACACCTGCATAGGTCTGACATAAATATTCTAACCTGATTTTACTTGGTGGTTGTAGCTTGACGTTATCTTCTGTCCCTCTACCTGTAAGTGGTACTGTCCCCTCTGGACAGGTGGGTCATATAGGTTTACCTGCACTTCCTATTTTATAACCTCACGCCACAGTGACGTCACCATTGCTAAAGATGCAGAATCCCTGCCTAGTTCTTCCTCTTAAGAACGAATATAAACCCACATACACACCTTAATTTATACAGGGAATTTAACTGAGACCAAGATGAGCATAGTACAACCACACCATACACTATATGCAGGGAATCAATGCTTTAAATCGCTGAATTGCTGAAAGATGGGTTAGCATTGATTCATGAGTCCTGACTATTTCTAGAGGCAGTGTTTCTATGTTCTGTGTCCATCTCCTGTGTTATTTTACCTTCCCCTTGTTTGTCCCTCGTTATTACTCTTTAGTTTCCCCAGTTCAATGTTTTGGGGTTGGTCAATTTGTTTTTGGGTGAGTCGTTTTTCAATTAGTCTGTTAAGTCTGTTTATTAAAAGTCCTGCATTCCACCACCTCTGCGCTTCTGTCCTGACACTCGTTACAATCTGCGAACAGGGTTTGCATAACCATATAGTGTAATATTGCTGTAATTTGCTTAACCATATAGTGTTTACATATTGCTGACCGTTGCGCAGCCTGTGCTTTTAAGCAAGCCGCCAGTGTGTTTTCTGAACTTGTGCGTTGACATCATTATCTCTACCATACAAGGCTGCCGACAAAGCTCTACCAGCTCCCTACATGGTGACCCGTAGACACAAAACATTTCAGTCCAGGAGAAATGAGAACAAAAAGGAACGTGCGCAAGTGTTTCTACTCGGACCAGTTCCTTTAAACTTTCATGCACAGTTACTGATAGATGATTCTACAGGTGCTTCTGAAAACAATAACACATTTTCAAGAAACTTTTGAAACTCCAGTATGACCCATTCTACTGCCAATGTTGGCTACGGAGATTTCATGGCTACACCTGTGAGGAATGTGTGTGTCTGAAACACCTGGCCTGAATATAAATAGGGGTGTTCAAATGCACTATGATGGCCAAATGTATTTATAATAATAGTTGAAATTGAGCAGTTTAAATGTGTAATTGCATGCTTGTAAAAGTTATTTCCTGCACAGAAGTCATGTAAGGTTGCTGATGAGCCTGTCATCTGTTTCTTAGTCTACATCCTCCCTCGACTGATAATAAATGATCTGCAAATATCAAAATCAAAATGGAACTCATATTTAAAAATGTTTTTTACGTCAACGTTATAAACAACATTCTTAAACCGGATGCTCCACCTTAAAACTGTATATAGCAAGAGATGTATTTGTTGAAGCATATTAAACAGGAAAACATTCCAAGATACAAGCAATACCTTAGTTCTTTACAGTGACATTTTGCAATATATTTATTTTTTGAGCAAATAGAAGTTAACACTGTATGTGAAAATGAGAACCACCCATTCACCCCCCAAACCTTATCTCTGGATAGATGTCTGTTATATGGGTATATTTCCATACTTGTACTTCCTCCTCTCTGACCCTAACATACAAATTGCAACATGAATGGATCAATGAACCATTTGTTTTTGGCGGACTGCGTGTAGGCGGAGCCAGAAGAGTGAATATCTGTAACTGAGTGGGAGTGGGTGGGTGGGTGAGTGACTGACAGGCTACACAATGTTAAATAGCGCAGTGGTTAGAGGCTCAGAGTGCCATGTGTGCGACCAGTGTTCAATCCTCACCAAAGACGAAGCTTTTTTGTGTTAGAAGTTTTTCAGGAAAGACTTTGCTGGCAGGAAAGACCTTCAATAGTTTTACTGTAGTAAAGAAACTGATTATGTTCATATTGTGACTATTTCTGGTGGATATTCAAAGTACACATTCGTGCATGCTTTTTGAGTAATATGGACAATTTCTAGCACAGTAAAAGAGGGGTTTCCATAATTCTCATCTTTTGACTTGACGAAAAAGTTATTATCACCTGAACTGATAGTTATTGTATCAATGAATAAAATAAATGCAAACATTGTGCCATGAAATGGAAAAAAGCTTTGGCAGTGTAATCTTTGTCTTTAGTCTCACTGGCAATTGCTCAATTCTTATGACAATTCCAAGTATGAAGTAGACACTAACAGAATATTACTGGCTAATAAGCAGTTAAAATGGCCAGTGGCAAAAGCCATACAGTTCATAGATGCTGTTTGTAGTGGAAGTAAAGAAACGTAGGTCAGTTCAACACAATGTTAAATGGGTATAGTGCCTTGTACACCTACAAGCAATACCTCGCACAGCAGTACAAGCAATACCTCGCACAGCAGTACAAGCAATACCTCGCACAGCAGTACAAGCAATACCTCGCACAGAAGTACAAGCAATACCTCGCACAGAAGTACAAGCAATACCTCGCACAGAAGTACAAGCAATACCTCGCACAGCAGTACAAGCAATACCTCGCACAGCAGTACAAACAGTACCTCGCACAGAAAGGTTTAAGAACCTGGCCTATATACAGAAGGGGTGATGAGCAGGGATGGAGCACAAAATACTGGGCTCTGTACGTAGGCGGTCTCAATTCCCACTTTATTCAATTCAAACATTTTCGAGGGCCCCTTTTACACCTTAGGGTCAAAGGATTTTGTGTGATTTAGCATAAGGTATTTACCTCACCTCCTTGATCCCTCTATCACACGAAAGGGGAAAAAATATTTTGTGTGATTTTAAAAAGCCTGTGAATGCTACTTGGTCCTGATCAGGCCTGATTATCCCAAACTACTCTACCACCTCTCTAACTGAGCGCACTGGGCATCGTGATGGACAGAAAGAGTTAACTACCATCTACTGTAAAATAAATAAGAGTTGCGAGCAGTGTTGAGGTGACTTTTAGCATTGGGTGCATACATTTTGTTTACATTTTGTTTGTCATAGTGGCCTCAAACCCTGAATACAGTCCTTCCAAGCGCGACACGATCTCGATAAGTAAACTACATGCCCCTAAAAACCCTCTTGAAGTGTTACTACGACTAAAACATCCCAAAAATGTGTGATTGCGGCCCTGCGAAATGATTCACATGAATATCTAGAACATGAAACAGCTTTGATACATCACCTTGAATTATGTAAATCAGAGCAATGTCTGGAATCAATATGTTGGAGTACAGGATTTAGGGACAAGAGACCCAGGTCAGGAACAAAGGTTTTGGTTGTAGGATTTTGTTGGTCCAGAGCTACAACAGAGTAGCCCGCTGGGTGGTGCTAAGCTTCCTGTCAGTTGAATACCCCCTTTTAAAGAGGAAGGACAGTATAGAGGGCGATGGGCAGATGAGTGAGCCAGGAAGACACAGATCGAGAGGGATGGAGAGAGAGAAAGGAAAACGCAGAATTAGAGAGCTAAAAGTGGAAGACAATCTGAGAGACATAAAAGATAGGAGTGGAAGATTATCAAGAGATAAAAAGGAAGAATTCAATTAATCTGAATGAAACAACAGCCACCATCCAATCTCACCATGACTCTTGCTACAGATGAAGTGGTCTGTCAGTCTTAGGCAAGCTGAACCACCATCCCCCATCTCTCTTCACTGCCACTGTGATCCAACGCCGCTCATTACTGGTGTTGTGGCTCGGCCCTTCAGCCCAGTTCAAGATTCCTGGTAGCAGGAAACGATTCCACTGACCCAGAACCAGAAGTTCAATTACCAGTAGATGAGATGGTTACAGTATTCTTGAGAGGCCGCCCAACACTTGTGAATTGTAAATGTAGACGCACCCATTGGTGTGCTTATTTTCCATGAGAAAACATAGATCAGATGTAAATGAAATCCCATTTTCAAGTAAATGCATTGAAAAAAGAAGTGTCTTAAAATGAACGGTTATGTTTTTTATTTAACCCATGGTGCTGTGAGATCAAACATCCTCTCTCATTTGAATCACAGTTGCACCTCCCCTGTGTTCCTGACCACTGTCCCTATTTAAGTTCTTTATGTGTCTTGTTGGTCATTATGTTTTACTTATTTTTCATTTTCCTTCGTTCTCCTTGTTTCCTGTCTCCTACATTACATTCAGTATACAGTATGTGCTGCACCTATGTAGGCAGTTGACATATTTTAGGAAAAACCAAGCATTGCAGGAATCATGTAAATGTAACTAACATATTAAACCACGATTATGTTCGGTGTCATTGTTATTAATAACCTTAATGCCAGTTTCATGCCTAACCTTAAACCTAAATCATGCTTGATTATGATGCAAGATGGCAAAAGGAGGTTATCTAAATTACGTTTAAAGAGGGTTCATTATTAGGTAACAGATGACAGGAGCTTCAGTCACTCAACTAGCTAGTTTTTCAGCAGGAATTGGGACTGGAATCAGTATTCAATTCTATTGGAAAGTCAGTACATTGTTTCACAAATTCTGGTTGAAAGCGCACATTTGATGTCAGTAATGCTTGTGCATTACTGAAATATGTGAGCAAAATCAGAAGAGCAACTCCAGGTCCCAATGAATGTCAGTGCAGGACGTGATCAGACTGCATCAGCAAAAACAGTATTGAGAACTGTTTTCAGAGAGGAATATTACAGTGGGGTTGCTGTGCAGAAACACCATTACAAGGACAATGGCACATTTGAGAGTTTAGTTGTGCAAAAATCATAGGCACTGGTCTACAAAGATGCAGAAAAGGGTGGTTTCCAATCTCACCACACAAACAAATTGAAAAATCAGCTTTAAGAAGTTCTCAGGCCAATTCAGAGAGAAAGAGAAGTGATTGTCTGTCAAGGCCTTCACTTATGGAATGTTTTTCAGAGGAAACTTCCGCTGTTCAAATGTTTGAATTTCCTTTTATTGTTTACCCTCCCTACTTTGGATCTTTAACATCCCCTATAATAAAAATACCAAAATCAAAGAGTCTTCAAATATTACAGTTCAACTGACTGACTGATGGTCAAAGATGTCTAGACAGACAAGGTTACTCACCATCATAGCAGACAAAATAATTTGCTGCACTGCCGTCTGTATTCCATTGGTCATACATAATGGTCACACAATATCTGGTTGAGATCATTAGTTGTCCCATCAGCTGTGACATTAGCCCAAAACCTTTCTTCCCCTAACTCTGCTCCATTCAGAGACCACATCCCGTGACTAAATGTATGCTGCTGTAAAGTGGCTTTGGTTTATTGCTCAGTGAAACCAGTTGCTATTATGTTGCAAATATCTTTCATTTCTGCCATGCATTTTGCTGTGTATAGATCCATGTAGTTTTGAGCTTCTGTCCAGGACTTAGGTTCTGCCATTAATGTATACTGAACTGAGAGGCATGAGTGGAAAAATGGCTAGCCCTGTGGAGAACAGACACACATTATGGAAATGTCTATATTTTAGAATCATGGCACAGTTTCTAATTTCACGGCAAATGGCCACTGAAAGGTTTGTTCAGAATCAATACCTCTTTTCCTGTTTGTAACCTGAGTTACTAAATACTGTGAATTTGCTATGTGAATGACCAAATACTGTGAATTTGCTACATGAATGACAATACTGTGAATTTGATACCAGAATTACTAAATACTGTGAACTGTACATGGAGGAATGTTACTTTCACCAGTGTTTAGTCAGAGTTTGAATTGCACCCATGGCAGGAAATACAACCAAATAGTTGATGGTAGCTCATAAATATGAGACTATGTGGTAGGAATATGCCCAAGGAATTTATTATTAGTTGCGCTAGAAACTGGTTTCTTTATAAAGAGGTCCTTTAGTTTTCTGGCAGTAGCCTGCCAAAACAATTCAACAATTACAAAACCAACATTTCCAAACCAAAGATGTTGCAAAAAATGTCTTGTCAAAAAGATATTATAGTCAACGATATTACTCGTGTACTGCTGTATTTAAAGCATCGCTGCTCTGATTCCATCTTTTCTACAGATCCTAACATTTGATTCCTTACTCAACAGTTGTTTTTTATCAGACATTTAATTGATGAATAAAAAATGTCCACTTGTGATGCAGCTTCTGTTTGTCAGGACCCAGTTTTAATTCCTAAATTTGGACAGTGGTAATTATGTTAACACTAGGAGTGCCAAATGCCTACATGAATTGGCGCTTGAGTTTGTAATCAAAATAAAACGGCCATTTTGAAATCTACACCCTCCTTACATTACTTTTCCTAAATAGGTGTATATTACATTGTTCGGTTGTCAGAATTCTACACTCACAAATGGAAAACTATTTAGAGACTATTTACCAGTTTTTTTTTTTACCCTGTTTTCAGACTTAAATTGCCAATAGCCCAGGGCACTTAGCGTTGGTACCCAAATGGTACCCAGGCACTAATCACCCCTCACTGGATGCATGACGTCAATGGATAAATTCGCACTAGTGGGAAAGCCCTCTTGTATTTTTCTCACTTCTACCTGCATCTTTGTTCTTGCAACATCTTAAATTATCCGGAGAACTTTTATAACTTTATGAATGTTCCACTCATTTCTAGGTTTCAACATTTTAATATGATGTCTTTGCACTATTTTCTATTAAATAAAGGATTTGAGCTATTTGCACATCATTGCATTCTGTTTTTGTTTCTATTCTACAAAATGTCTCAAATTCTTTGGAATCATGGTTGTATACTGCAGTGCCAACTTCTGTATATTATGTGCTTGATCAACTGTGATCTGGTACGGTGTCCTACTAGACTGAACGATTTACCTCAAGTACTATTTTATCTTTCCAACAGGCTAGTAAAACTAACTGCTGACTTAGCATAACTTGCTTTCTGACTGTTGAAAGAATTGGGGCAATTTGTCTTTTTAACAATTGCGGAAAAGAATTGGAAATAGTTTCACCTCTGCAAAAATGTCTTCCCAAGATTCCCAAGAATTGTCGCCTGAAACAAAACCAGTTCTCCAGAGTCAATCTACTGTAGTCCATGTTATGGAAGGATGGCTCCATGCCAAACAACTTATTTGCTTTTTGTGCGCTCGCGTGTGCGTGTATAACATCAAAGGGCTTTTTGTAACTGGGTGTTGCACTGTTTACATTTTTATGTAAAAACCTGGAATGTAATTTGAATATGCCTGAGATCACAATTAAAATGTTTATACTTTGGGCCCAAATTCAAGTGTTAAATATACAACCAAATCCCAAAAAGTTGAATGCTGTATAAAATGTAAATTAAAAACCGAATGCAATGATGTGCAAATCGTTTAAATAAGAAAATAAATATAAAATATATTTTTCTACAAAACGTTATACAGATATTGTTCATTGAAACATTGCTGTCAAACATTTAGACACTCACAGTACCATCTTTTCAAACCTCCCTGGACCAGTTAATCCTATTCCTATCCTATGTCAGCAAAATCTAATCAGTTGCTTTCTATATCAATGCCTACGGACATCGTTTCTATAGAGTACTAATTCCTCCCACCTGACCTCCCACTTGACACAAAAACACAGTCAGAACTAATAGCACTAATCTGTGAAGAAAATGAAGAGGGACATAATATTGTCCATCCCTGTAGAAAGTTTAAAACACATTAACATACTAGTCACAGGACATTTCCTGGTACCCAAATGAGACCAAGCTTCCTCTTCACTGTATCTACAAAATACTTATTTTACTGAGGAATTCACCAATAAATTCATAAAAAATCCTACAATGTGATTCTCTGGATTTTTTTCTTCTCATTTTGTCTCTCATAGTTATCATAGTACCTATGATGAAAATGACAGGCTTCTCTATCTTTTTAAGTGGGAGAACTTGCACAATTGGTGGCTGACTAAATACCTTTTTGCCGCAATGTCTGTGCGTCAACATTGCCGTGGATGGAACACAAATGCAATTGATGTCATGCCAATCCCATAACCACGCCACCGTCACGAGGCCTGCTGCTCACAGAGTTCACATCCTGCTGAGGACAACGTGCACGCAGCTGACAGTTGTCACAGAAACGATTGGGCTGTCCTATCCCTGTGTCAGCTGTCTGTGTGGCTGGTTTCACACATCCTCTAAAGAAATGCGGGATGGCAGAGATTAGGTAGATATTCCTGCAGTCAGCTCGCAAAATGCTCACCGAATATCTGTGGCATTGGGTTGAGTTGGATAATGTAAATATGTATGTTCAATATTCTCAAATGACCAGGGAAATAAAATACTGCTGGTCACATTGTCTGCCCGGTTATACATTAAAAAAAAAATGAAGAGACCAAAAAGGTTTTCCTTCCCAAAAAAGTTGAAAAGGAAGGTTTTGAGTGAGGAACAAGCAAAATTACAGGGAATGCATTATCTTCTGTTTGAAAAGTAATTATAAAATGAGATGTCTGTGGGCAGCGTGGGAATGTCCTTCAGTGGCAAAAGGATGTTCACAGCAATTAAAGCTGAAATAGCTTGAGAGGATCTGAAGAAATAAAATAAGAGGAACTTCCCAAATCCAGGTGTGCAAGGCTGCGCCTTTCAATGTGCATACGATTATTTTTGTTTTTATCTAAAAGAAATCGAAAGAAATCCATTATTAATTATGCTGATAACAACAGAATGTAAAGGTAGTGAAGGGACCAGACAAGGTGTAAATCACTGCTGTCCACAGGTATTTGGACACTGACAACGATCTTGTCTTTGTACTTTGACACTTTAGGTTTGTAATGAAACAATGACAATGCAGTTAAAATACAGGCTTCCAGCTTTAATGGGAGGGTCGTTTTCATCCAAAATTGCAGCCATTTTTACAATTTTGAAAAAGCATCGCATTTTCTTCATGGTCTATTAAAACGAACCAGAAGTAGTTGGACAGTTATAGAGAGCATAAATCACATCACTTCCTTTCATGTGCCATATTATTGTGAGGACCAAAGTTTTGTGTTAAACTGCAAAACGTTACTGATTCATGAATACAATAAATACAGTACATGTCTGATTAATGACTTTGCAGTGTACATTTAAGTTGAGAACAAACAAACATGGCTGTGTTGATTTGTATTCAGACAATATAAACTGTTGTCA
This sequence comes from Esox niger, assembly GCA_016801105.1. Classification (NCBI taxonomy): domain Eukaryota; kingdom Metazoa; phylum Chordata; class Actinopteri; order Esociformes; family Esocidae; genus Esox; species Esox niger. Next base: position 63,462 of record JACXGJ010001640.1, read on the forward strand.
ATGTATTTATTTACTATTTACCATAATACATTCTAGGAAATATATTTTGTTGGAAGTGAAATTAGCCAAACCAATATTTAAAAGGATATTTCAACTGATTTCATATATGCAAATATTAAAGTCAGTGATATACCACTACAACAAAAGTACACCATACATGGCCTTCTGAATCTCTGGCATTTCGAAGTACGGTTCCCATGAGAATAAGGAATAGCATTTATCTTATTTTTCCACAGTCAAGCAAACAGGGAACTCGCAGACTAATGAGGTGTACAAAGACTCCTGCAATGTGACATTTCTTCTAATGAAAACAAATGCAAATGTCAACAGCTGTTTTGTTTGCTTTCCTGTATTCTGCACTGGAGGGCTACAGTAACTCCACCCAAACTCTACCCACTGCGTAGTTAAATGTATATGATTGACCAGGCACATGGGCACCTACTATATGTGAGTGAAAGACCTTTATGTTTGAAAGAGGGCAAATCATGATAGTGCAGAAAGTAATAGCTTCAGAGTTGTATGTAGTATTTGTGGAAGATAAAATGTATTGACCCCTTGTACATTCAAAATATATCTGCTTATTGCAACATAGCTGAAAGCCATCGGATGGCCCAATCAGTCGAGGACAACCATAACTACACATGATAGGGTGCTGGCCTTCTAGACAGCGTTGCAAAGAAAAAGCCATACCTCAGATTGGCCAATAAAAAGAATGGATTAAAATGGCAGAAGACCCACACTGGACAGAGGAAGGTTAGAAATAAAGGTCAGCATCCTGGACTCTGCGCCTTCACTGTTGATGTTTGTGTTATGCAGGTACATTTTAATGATCTGCCTGTTAAGGACCTGTGATGGGTCTGTTTATTAAACTAATGTATTTGTCCTCTTGTTCAGTTGTGCTGCTCTGAGTTTGAGAACAAAGTTCTTTGTTTATGGACATTTTGAGACTGTAATCCAACCCACAATCACTGAGGCTTCAGATAACTAGTCAAAAGAGAGTTTTTTTTCTTCATTAACAGCACAGTTTTCAGAAGTGCTAACAGAATTGCAAGTTTTTTTTAAAGATCACATAGCCTTTTAATATGATAAACCTGGATTTGCAAATGCAACGTGCCACTGGAACACAGGTCTGATGGTGGCTGATAAAGTGCCCCTGTACGCCTATGTGCTTATTCCATTAAAATCATCTGTTTCCAGCTACAATATTCATTTACCATTAACAATGTCTACACTGCATGTCTGATCAATTTGATGTTATTTTAATGGACAGAAAGGTGCTGCTGCAGCACCAAGCACAACAAAAATACAATCCAGGTCTCAGCTGGACTTTCTTGTGTGTCGACTGCGCCCTCTGCTGCCTATTCTCTGCCATAACGGCAGGCTTTGGGGTTGGACTTAGTGTGTGATTGTCACTGGAGCTATGTCAAGCTTCAGGGTATTTATCTTTTATAAGACCTTTACTATTTGGTCGAAATATTTACCTCTTGCCTGTGAGGTTATTATCAAAAACACTCCTTCAAGATTCTCCTCTCGTTCTGGCTCCTTTTTTGCGACACCTGTCACCCTGCATAAATACATTTTTCATACGAAGGCAATCGTTTTTCATATGCTTGGGGTTGCATTTTAACATTGTATGCATTTTATTTATTTCATAAACAAAGTCAAACCTGAACACCCCATACACTTGTCAACTGCCCAAGATTTTCTTTCCTAGTCTTCCAAACAACTAATTTAGCAGCCTCTGACAAAAAAATTCTTCAAGACCACCACACCCCGTTTACAAAAATTATATTTTGGTCAAAATATAAACAATTGAGAACAGGCAAACTCACCCAAAACAGTACCACCTAGTCAGCGAGTCAAACATACCGACCGACCTGGAACAATGTAAAAACGTGTGCCAGAGATTTAGGTTCAGAACAAATGACACCCCTCCCTAACACCTCATTAGTCCAGGTGTAACAGATGCCTGTTGGTGGCTATAGCCCCATACACAATTCTACTCTAGAGGTCAACTGTCCTCTTGTCAATGGGCAGTTTATATTAAGACCGCCTGCTGACATTCTGGGAAAAGCCTGCAGCAAATTCACCCTCCCCCCACCTTGTGGATTTCACCCCATACAGAGTGGAAAATTGGGATACCTTTACAGAGACCTTCTTCCATGTGGCCCTGAAATGGAGAGAGCGCGAGAGAGAGAGGGAGGGTATATGATAATATTTTGGGCTTTGTCTTTTTCAGAGTGTAGGCAGCCGAGACACACGCAACCCCCCTGAAATACATTTGTGAAGAATGTACAACTATCGTTTATATTTCAGTTTGCTAATAATTACTGATCCGGAAAAAATTAAGAGACCACTGCACCTTTTTCTTTGCTTTCCAAAAATATTTAAAATAAACGTTTTAATTGAGGAAAAGATGTGTCATTTACCTGAGTCTACCTTTAAAGAAGGTGGATCATGAAGCGGCTGGTGAGTGAGCGTCAATTTAAAAAGTACAGGTATAAACAAGCTTCTAAAGTTCAGAATTCTATTTTGAAATGTATTAAAAATGAGATTTAATTATAATCCACATAACTTTTCAATTGCTCCAGACTCATTGTGGTCCGCCACCATCAGTGCTCAATGTTCAATGAGGCAGAGTTGTAATGTGTAATTATCACTTGTTTCTCATCCCGACTTTCTCTGTCACCATGATCTGTCTTCTCCAACTGCATCCCAAAGTAGCACCCGATTTCCTAGCATACTACTTTTAACCGGGGACAATGGGTAGTATCACACTACGTAGGCAGTAGGGTACCATTAGCAGTGCATGCTGTTTCTAGGACGCTTCATGTGTCACCACATGTTATCAGCCTCAAGTCCTCCTGTTATTTAAATCGACACCCACAGCTATTTTTATCATTCCAAGTGACACTTCCCACTTTGTTTTCTCTCAACATATTCTCTCCCCTTTACAAGTTACGAAGCAGACTCTCACCCAGAGCAATTTTCAAGAGTGTTTAGGGTTAAGTTCCTTGCTCAGGGCCATATTATCCACCTGTGCATAAACATCCACAGCCATATTAGTTACTGGTCCAACAAGCTGACTTGCCACACAAACTCCCCCCATACTTGTACCACTCAATCTTCCCTCCCTGATCTGGAGTTCTCTCATTTAACTTTTACATTCAAGGAAGGAGGGAACTGAACCAAAAACCCTGGTGTTACAGGTGTTATGCTCTTAACAAGTGAGCTAAAGGAGACGCCCTTCACCGACTTGCTTCTGTTTCCTCTGCTCCTTTTCGCCTCTTCTCATATTCTTCTCAACTCTTTCTCTCACCTCTCTCCCTCATTCTTTCTGCCAAGCTTTTTCCTTTCCTCCATTTGCACCTCCAATTCTGTTTCTCTTTTTCACCTCCCTCTTACCTCTTCCGGTTTTTCGCCTCTTCTTATTCACATCTAGTGTCGCATAAACTCCCTGAGGTAGATCAATTTCATCAGCTCAGTTATAAATATCTACGTGTGTTGATTGTAGACGTGTGCTTTTTTTTGCTTACATTGAACTTCTCTCAGACATTTCTTTACAGATTATGACAGAAGGAAGTCTAAATTTGGTAGTATTAGTTATAATCAAAGATAGCCAGTATTTATGTTTTCTATGGTATTAGATGTCTGACAAAACTACAATCTGATTTCACAGTCACAGGAAGGATAGTGTTCTTACTATAACCGTTACTGATTATGTTGTTGGTTTTGCGGCAGGCCAATTGGTTTTAAAGAAAAGCAGTCAAGATTTCAGAACGCATCAACTGGAATAACAAAATGCTCCTCTGAAACTTGTCTGGTACAGCAAAGTCATTGGAAATTCCAAATCATGTGATATAAACCTAATATAGATGATAAAGTGAAAAATATAATAAGAAAGGTCTAGGTTTTATATTGTTCCACCGAGTTAATGTGTGAATGAGATGGATTGTTGCATTGCTACTCTGATCACTGTTGCACTTCATACCTAATGTGGAAATACACCTGACAAAACCACCCTGGGAATGACTTATTGAGGGATTTTCCTCACCTCCATGTTTTTTGTGTGATTTGAAAATAAAGTCTATAAATATAACTTGGTCCTGATCTGTTCTGATTATCCCAATCTTCTACAGCACCTCTCTATATGAGTGAAGTGGGCTTTGTGAGGGATAGAAAAAAACTGCCATCATTCGTAAAATATGAACAGTGAGAGTTGTGAGTTAGCGAGACAAAATGAGTTTGAATGATATCCACTGGATATCTAGACTGGTGGGTGAGGTTTTGTGCGTTAACTAAATTTGCCAGCGCTGTGTGTGTTATGGTGGAAATTTCTATTCCTGCGTTCTATTGATAGTCAATGTATTTGTTAACGATAAAGTATATAAGCATGTCTAAACTACGCTAATGATTACTGCATGGCCAAACGGAGGAATGCTGTGCCCGTGTCTGCGGGGAAGAACAAGGGATGCTGATTGTTGTTGAAAAAACATTTGTCAAGAGTGGGCGCAACGACCGATCATGGGTTTAAAGGCAGGATAAAGGAAAAACAACAGGGGGTATGAATGGGCAGAACTAGAGGGTAAGAATTGACACAAGGCAGCTGTGCAGTATCTTCCATCACCTATTCCTGTTTAAATACCAAAGACTCTGAGCTGGAACCCAGAGTTCTTCATTGGTTTTCATACTTTAATACTTAAAACCGTTACTGTGTCATGACAACGTCTCTCAGTCTTGCGTAGAATGGTTCTACATAGTTCTAGTTCAACCTTTGATTTCCACCACAGTATTCTGGCTGGATGTATTTAAATCATAATTTTGGCGGCACAGAATAAACTGAGACCACTGCACCTTTTTCTTTCCTTTCAGAAAAGGTTTTGAGTGTTAAAATGAAGATACCACTGCAAATTGATCACTTCTGTTTCTCACTTAAAACTTTCATTTTTAACTTTTTTTGAAAGGATAGAAAGGGATGCAGTGGTCTCTTAATTTATTCTGGAGCTGTATGAGTATCATGAATCTAAATTTCATTTAGTCCAAAATATCCCGCTTGCTGAAAAATTGTGGCTTCAAGGTCATGTTTTGTATCTGTTTCTGCCCAATTTGACAAACCGCATAAATTCAAATTGCATAGATGTATAAGAAAAAACGTCCTACTGTCTTATTGGAGGTGATTTTATGGTTATTTCCCATAGAGATGTAATTCACTATCATGATTTCATGGTAATCTGTGCTATTGTATTGCATACCACAGATTTGAATTTCATACCGCGGTGATTTACAAAGAAGAAGACATTATGTTGAGATGGTTCGTGACAATGAATAAAAGCATGGAGATCCTGTCCTTTATATGGCCTTGTATATTTATATTTCTGAGTCAGAGATACACATCGCTCAGTACTCTTTATGTATTAACCCAAGAGGGATGACTAATTCTGTGTGTGTGTGTGTGTGTGTGTGTGTGTGTGTGTGCATAGACAGACGGATAGAGGAGGATTTTAAGTTATGGTAAAGGAAAGCTTATTTAGCCTTCCAATTATCATTCTTCTCTAAGCTCCTTATGGCCAGACCACAAGTAGCTAAATGTCTCCTTCATCACTATCCTGCTTTTCTCCTTCCATCTCTCACTCTCTATCCCTCTATCCATTCCTTCAAAAAATGATTCCCCTAATCTCTCCCTCCATCTCGACTGTGCCTTTGGAAAGTATTCAGGACCCTTCACTTTCTCCACATCTAGTTGTGTTATAGAGTGAATTTATAACTGAATATAATATTTTTTTTTTGCCATCTATTGACATAATACACCTGTCATAAATACACGGATAGGGGAGTGGATCCAAGCGCCGAAAGCTATGTTGTTTTAATAATAACCCAACTCCAAAACCAAAATCCAGAAACACAGCGCAGAGGCAAAGGTACAGAAGGACTAAGGCAGAGTCATGGTAAAAACCCTAAAAGGAAGGCACTGGTCTGGCACATTGGTAAACACTAGAATTGACAAGAAAGAAAGGCTCAATAGAGGGGCACATGAACATACCTCACAAATTAGCTACAAACAGAACTGAACATTATTTAGGAACCGAAAGAGAGCAGGTGAACAGAAAGATGTGAAACTCATTAGGAGTAACACAGGGAAGAGGGCTACGTTCAAAACAACACTGAAACATGTTACAAAAACAAAATCAAAAACACAAGACATAGGCAAACCCAGCCCTCACAATATTTCCTAATGAGTGTGCCTTTTTATTGAAAATCTAATTACATAAACACCAAATTCAATACTTTGAAGAAGTGCCTGTGGCAGAGATCACAGCTGTGAGTCCCCCAGTTCCGTGCAGCTGAGAAACATTCCCATAGCATGATATAACACTCCATCATAAAGGCCTGATTGTCGGAGTGCTACAGAGATAGTTGTCATTCTGGAAGGTTCTCCTATTGTATCTCTGCAGAGAATCTCTGAATCTCCGTTAGAGTGTTTACCTAACAGACCAAGGCTCTTCCTGCCTGATTGCTTTGTGTGGACAAATGGCCAGCTACAGGACAGTAAGTGTACATCCCGAAGGCACTGTACATCCCTCTTTTCTTCTTTGTCCCTCCCTCCCCTCTTTTCTTTCATCCCTCCTTCCATATTTACTTCCCCCTCCCATCTCTCCTTCCCCTCCCTTCATATACTGTATGCCTGAATTAGTTATATGGAGAGTAGGGTATAATTTTTACACATCTATAATAATCAGCCAGACTTCCTTACATTTCTTCATCTCTCTTCTCCTCCTCTCCGTCCTGCTACTGCTTCACCCCTCTGTCTTTCCACACCTCCGCACTCATCTCTCCAGGTGAATTGGTCATAATGACTCCAACATCATTGTGTTTAAAGGGCAGAGTGTCTGGAGCTCTCAAGTCTTTGGTCAATTCTGTAATCTCCCACAGAACAGCAATTGGAACAATATGATGTCTGCCATGAGGCGTTGGGAATGGGGATGAGCGTTTAAGGTCATATGGAGAGTAGTCAATAAATCATAGGCGTGTCATTTTCATTGCTGACTGTCGCTATGGCCCAATACACAACAGAGCACAAATATCTACTCCTCTTTGATTGTGCCAAGTTTTCTGCCTGTATATTACTGCACATGTTTATACATTACATTGAAACAAGATCTTAAGTCTGTGTCTGGGTAATTGAGACTGTCTCTGTCCTTAGGTAACTGATTCAGAGTCTGGGTAACTGACTATGAGTCTGTGTTTGGATAATTGACTCTGTTTCTGGACAACTGACTCTGTTTCTGGGCAACTGACTCTCTTTCTGGGCAACTGACTCTGTTTCTGGGCAACTGACTCTGTTTCTGGGCAACTGACTCTGTGTCTGGGCAACCGACTATGACTGTGTCTGGGCAACCGACTATGACTGTGTCTGGGCAACTGGGCATCTGACTATGACTGTGTTTTGTCTATGAGTCTGTTTTTGGGTAACTGACTCTGTGTCTGGATAACAGCATAGAAACATAAATAATTGAAGAGGCGTTCTGATTCAAGTGAATGACTACACAAGGTCAGCTGCCACAGTTGAGTTTCTGTTAGCCCTGGCAGATTGACAGAGAGGAAGGGGTATGGTGTCAGACAGAGAGAGAAGGAAAACCACGATAGCTCGAGAGAGAGAGAAGAGGAGAGACTGATCAAGTGGATGAGACAGCCAGTAGATAAGAGGGAAAGAATAAAAGGCGATTAAGGACAAATGTATTGAAATAACATTATTTTGAGTCGATGATGACTTTCATCACTCTCTTTCACCTTTAGGATGGTGGGCACGGGTTGGTCTGTTGATCGCAGAAGGAGTAGATTTACTGTTGAGGAAAGATTGAGAGCGATAATAAAAAGAAAACAAAAAAGAAGTGAGAGATTAAAAATCTATTCACACAATGATATATTCAATGCGATCAACTAGACTAATTGACATTTGCTAATTCTAATATCCATTTGGTTATCATATGTTGGCGAGGGTAAGGGATGTGCTTTGCCTACAGGCAAGCTCTTTTAGCGATCACCATTATATATTCCCATTGCATATGTGTACATAAATATTTATCTATAAATATTTTTCAGATAACTTATTTTCACTAATAGGCCCTGCTAAATTGTCTAGAGATGGAAGGAGAAACACAGAGACAGCAGTTAGGAAGATGTTTTTTAGCGCACCCGGTATCCATGGTGATGAATTTAGGTTCATTGTATGTTGCGAAGCACTGTTTACTTTTCTACTTAGAGATAATATGTGGAGTGCAGAGGAGATGAAAATGAAGAGACGGAAGATAATTGGAAATGGTAGGAGAGAAAAGAAAGAGTAGAGAGGTTGGGAGGGAGGAAGAAAGAAGGAAAGAGCGGGTGAAGTCAGGAAGGAAAGATAGAGCTCTGATGTCGGTCCCAGAAAAGGAGAACAGTGGAAATGGGAAAATATAGAAAGGGATTAATAGATTGAAGAGAAGACAAAACATATTATAGTGCTGAATCCAAAAGCATATAGTCCTTCCTATTAGCTAACTTGAAAACAGCCATACAAATACAGAGTGGGGAGAACAAGTATTTGATACACTGCTTATTTTGCAGGTTTTCCTACTTACAAAGCATGTAGAGGTCTGTAATTTTTATTATAGGTAATCGCATTGTATGATTTTTAAATAATTAATTTGTATTTTATTGCATGACAAGTATTTGATACATCAGAAAAGCAGAACTTAATATTTGGTACAGAAACCTTTGTTTGCAAATACAGAGATCATACGTGTCCTGTAGTTCTTGACCAGGTTAGCACACACTGCAGCAGGGTTTTTGGCCCACTCCTCCATACAGACCTTCTCCAGATCCTTCAGGTTTCAGGGATATCGCTGGGCAATACGGACTTTCAGCTCCCTCCAAATATTTTCTATTGGGTTCAGGTCTGGAGACTGGCTAGGCCACTCCAGGACCTTGAAATGCTTCTTACGGAGCCACTCTTTAGTTGCCCTGGCTGTGTGTTTCGGGTTGTTGTCATGCTGGAAAACCCAGCCATGACCCATCTTCAATGCTTTTACTGAGGGAAGGAGGTTGTTGGCCAAGATCTCGCGATACATGGCCCCATCCATTCTCCCCTCAATACGGTGCAGTCGTCCTGTCCCCTTTGCAGAAAAGCATCACCAAAGAAGGATGTTTCCACCTCCATGCTTCACGGTTGGGATGGTGTTATTAGGGTTGTACTCATCCTCCTTCCTCCAAACACGGCGGGTGGAGTTTAGACAAAAAGCTCTATTTTTGTCTCATCAGACCACATGACCTTCTCCCATTCCTTCTCTGGATCATCCCGATGGTCATTGGCAAACTTCAGACTGGCCTGGACATGTGCTGGCTTGAGCAGGGGGACCTTGTGTGCTCTGCAGGATTTTAATCCATGACGGTGTAGTGCGTTACTAATGGTTTTCTTTGAGACTGTGGTCCCAGCTCTCTTCAGGTCATTGACCAGGTCCTGCCGTGTAGTTCTGGGCTGATCCCTCACCTTCCTCATGATCATTGATGCCCCACGAGGAGAGATCTTGCATGGAGCCCCAGACCGAGGGAGATTGACCATCAGCTTGAACTTCTTCCATTTTCTAATAATTGCGCCAATAGTTGTTTCCTTCTCACCAAGCTGCTTGCCTATTGTCCTGAAGCCCATCCAATCCACGTGCAGGTCTACAATTTTATCCCTTATGTCCTTACACAGCTCTCTGGTCTTGGCCATTGTGGAGAGGTTGGAGTCGGTTTGATTGAGTGTGTGGACAAGTTTCTTATACAGGTAACGACTTCAAACAGTTGCAGTTAATACAGGTAATGAGTGGTGAACAGGAGGGCTTCTTAAGGAAAAACAAACAGGTCTGTGAGTACAGGAATTCTTACTGATTGGTAGGTGATCAAATACATATGTCATGTAATAAAATGCAAATTAATTATGTGATTTTGTTTTTTAATTGTTGTTTTAGATTCCGTCTCTCACTGTTGAAGTGTACCTTTGGTAAAATTACAGACCTCTAAATGCTTTGTAAGTAGGAAAACCTGCAAAATCTGCAGTGTATCAAATATTTGGTGGTTATACATAGTGGGGAGAACAAAAGTCCTACTGGACTCCAACATAAATCTGATCCAAACTCATAATGAGCTTCTCTGCAACCAAATCTAATTCAGCCTTTCTCTGCCTGGTCGACCCCCATCTGTTTTATTTACAGTCACAGTACCTACATCCTAAATTGCACCCATTTCCCTTCCTTTTGTGCTATTTTTGACCCGATTCCTCACGGCCCTGGTGAACAGCAGTGCACTATATGGGGAATAGGATGTAATTCAGGACTCTGTGAGCTACAGTGAGGCAGTGTTCTGTCCTGGTGATTCACAGGGGTGTTTAGTGGATTTGAAGGCCCTGATGATACATGGCTAGCATAGCCCTGGAAACTCACGACCCAGGAGAGACCTCGTCTGTCGTCCCCCAGGTAGGGAGCAATAAAAGCTAGGTAAATAAGCACACAGCACCCCTACTCGCTCTGGAACACCCACCAATTGGTCTACTGATTTAATGACTGTCTATTTTTTACTTTTACTAGCCACTTACTTCCCACTACTTCCCACTTTCGCTCTCTCTCTCCTATTCCTCCCATTTAGGATTTTGTAGTGTTTCTCCTCTGATATAATTTGGCAATATTAATATTGTATACTTTTATGCAGATAAATGTTCAGGAATTTTTCTTAGTGTTCACATTTTATATTGCGGTTGCTGTGGACGGGACGTCTTCGTGGTGGTGTCATGTCTGACCCGTCCTCATCCTCGTCCACAGGACTGCCGCATACTGGATGTTTTTCCCTTTTCACACCATTCTTTGTAAACCCTTGAAATGTTTGTGCGTGATAACCCCAGTAACTGAGCAGATTGTGAAATACTCAGACCGGCCCGTCAGGCACCAACAACCACGCTACGCTCAAAATTGCTTTAATCACCTTTCTCTCCCATTCTCACATTCAGTTTGGAGTTCAGGAGATTCTCTTGACCAGGACCACACCCCTAAATGCATTGAAGCAACTGCCATGTGATTGGTTGATTAGATAATTGCATTAATGAGAAATTGAACAGGTGTTCCTAATAATCCTTTAGGTGAGTGTATAATGAGAATCAGCTGACAGCCCTGATTGCAGGTGTCTGATTTTCATACCTGTTGTTGTTTGTCACATTTTGGGAACTGAAACCAGAGGTTGTATTTCATTGGGGGTTTGAATATCCATTTAGGTAGAATTCATTCAAACCGTAGCAAAGCAGTGAATTAATTTACAGTGTTAATCTTCATGTCCGCACACATCTAATGTTTAAGCATGCCAGCGAAGATAGCAATTGTGAACTTCAGAACCTGTGACCAGTGTGTGCCACTGAGTAAATACTGCAGTGCAGATTTAAGTGAAGAGCTCCCTGTCAATAAGCTCCCCATATATGAGAGGGAGCAGCCAGCTGTGAAAGCCTGCAGCAGTCTGAATTACCCTCTGGAGTCCATATCACACGGACCATATTATGAGACGTTACACAGTAAGAGGTAGCTACCGACCTGTGGGGTTGGTTGGTTTTGGAAGTTGATGTGTGGCCTGGGTAAGGAAGCATGCAGTAAAGACCAGTGCCAATCCCACCCGCCGCAGTCATCCACATACCAGAATATTATCTTCTGGCAGGGCTGAAGGCAGGCTGGCAGTGGAGGTCAATTGTGACCAACAAATCTTGCCAGCTGACAGTTTATTTTCCAGTGCTGTGGCCCTCAACCAGCCTTCTGTCCCATGGAGACAGATAAGAGTAACACAGAACCATCTCTGAACTGAGAACTACACAGCTGCACTAAGACACTGACTCTGCTTGCCTTTCTGCGACTAGATATATTATACTCATACCTCAGCTGTGTACACAGCCTGTAAATGAATGCATATTCCCCAGTATTGCTGCATTACCCCAAACTAAAGTATTATATATTGAGTTACAGCTCCAGAAAAAATTAAGAGACCACTGCTCCTTTTTCTTTCCTTTCCAAAAGAGTCTTACAGGTATGTTTTGAGCGAGGAACAGAAGGGTTAAAATTAAGAGACTGCAAATTGAACCTCACTCAACACTTTCCTTTTCAACTTTTTGGAAAAAAGGAGCTGTGTTTCGAACACATATTTTTAATATGTGCCTAAATGTTTTTGAACATATACTATTATATGTATTACTAATAAATGGCCATATATAACAAACATATATTTACATATTTGAATTTGTCAGTTTTCAAATATGTTTTAATATGTCTTAAGTACATACATATTAGGGCTGTCAAAGTTAACGCGTTAACGCGTGCGATTAATTAAATTAAGAATAAAATGCTGCTAACGCATTTTGGGGTTTTGAGCATTTCAGGAAGTGGCTGACTTTAGTGGGAGCTGACAGGATCGCGCCGCTATCACGAATTTATTATTTACCAGTGACTTTATTTGCGGTTGACGTGTCCTGAGCGGTTGGCGCTTCACAGCCATATTTTTCAATATATCATAGGACAGTTTGCTTTCATGTCGTGAATGGCGTTGACTCGGGACTGGTTTAACAAAAGCCTAAAAACGCGTTAGTAGGCGTTTGTGTAATGGATGTGAGGAAATGAGAATATCTCTCCTTGCGTCCCCGCACCCAAGTCTCACTACTGAAACCCACCAAACGAGAATGCTGGCCATGTCTCCCTTAACTCAGTTGCATGAATCGAACTGCTAACACTGCTTGTGGTTGTGGTAAATTGTCATTTTCATGTTTTTGCTAATCTGAGCTAAGCATTTATGCTTCCACCTAAGCATATTCTCATAATGAAATTAGCAAACAACTGTGCTCTGCATGAATTACAGATGTACCCTGATTTAATGTTTGTACATACAGTGGATATTAAGTCTACACACCACTGTTAAAATGCCAGGTGTTTGTGATGCAAAAAAATTAGACACAAAGGAGACACAAAGATAAATCATGTCAGAACGTTTTCCACCTTTAATGTAACCTATAACGTGAATTCAATTGAAATACAAACTGAAATCTTTGATGGAAAAAAAAATGAATCCAAATAGACTTTTCAAGTAGCCTACCAAATGCATTTGGCTAAATTTGAGAACAATTTCACAGGGATACTTTAGGAAGTATTTAGGTATCTTTTAGGAATTCTAATGTTTACAGGCATTAAGCTGAACCCCAGTCTAACCACATTTGTGCCTAAACATTAAAGACAATACCATGACCTGCTTACAGTAGGTGTGATTCAATGGGTTAAATGCCTGCACACCAGGCAGCTGTCCAGAGTTGATATGCAATTATACAGTAGCCCAACATAGCAGATAATATCCTTTGTGCATTAATCAAGAAAACAATATGAGGGAAAGTTTCTGTTTGGATTTACATGGGCTACATTTAGATGCAGTCAGTTATTGATATAAATTATGGACTGCCAATTTATGTATATTAAACTACATTAACGGCATTGACAACTTGCATTTATTTAATTCCAAGTCAAGCACTGTCCATAGTTTGCAATAGAACAAAGTATGTCTTTACCATAATGCACTGCTTTTTAAACTGAAAAGTGTGTATTGAGGGAAACAATTTTACACATTCTGCTACAGAGGATTATGTGATTATTCATGTTTAATTATTTTAATCGTTTGACAGCACTACCAAAGTAAAACTAACTAGATGCTATTTTCTGCCCTCAGTAGTTATTTAATAGAAACCTGTTGTTTTTAGATATAGCCTGGGACTTGGTTATATGGAAAGCTGTCTTTTAACCTAAGTTACTGATTTGGTGAAAAAGCTAAATATTAAAATAGTTTTCTTTTACTCTTAAAAGCTCTGTCATGCCAACTTAGAGAAGATATTGTGCCAACAACTTTACATCACTACTAGATTATGGTAATATACTAAATATGCATGCCTCAGCTTCTGTACTCAAATCTCTGACTGTACTATATAATTAAACCTTGTGGGTTATCACTGATGCAACTGTTACATGCTTCAGTTGGCTGGGTGTCACTGACATCTAGAAGGGCTAGACATTGGTTGATGTTTGTTTATGAGGCAGTAATGCTAAAACCTCCTGATAGTTTAACAGAGAATTAGTTGGAGGACCAGCAATTACCAAACACACTCTCAAGACTGGATAGTCTCTTTAGGCCTATTCCAAAATGGGTAAAACTGCTTTTGAATATTTTGCCACACATGGAATGACATTCAGAGTGATCTTCAGTTTCTTATAAAATAAATGTTATTGCCAATTGTGATTACTTTTCTTAATGTATGTTTTATTTCCAATTTGAATGTGATTTTACGGTTGTAGAACAAGGCTCATCTGAGAAGGACACCTTTCTCTCTGTCGGTTTATCTGTATAAAGGTAAATATAGCTGCTGATCGCAAGGCCCTCTAGTCGATCAAAATATTAGACTAAAAACTTTATAATACAGAAATATTAACCCGAGAAAAGCTCTAATCAGCTAATTAACAAAAAACACCTGCAAAGGTTTCCTAAGTATGTTAATTTTATTTTCTTGGCCAGGGCTCCTTTTGCATGAATTACTGAATGAGTGGCGCATGGCATGGAGAAAACCAGCCTGTGGCACTGCGGAGGTATTATGGAACGCACAGGTTGCTTGGATAGCGGCTTTCACCTCATCTGTGTCATTTCCCTCTTGACAGTACCCAAAAGATTTTCTATGGGGTGCAAATCAGGCAAGTTGGCTGACAAATCAAGCACAGTAAAACAATGGGCAGCAAACCAGTTACCAGTCGTTTTGGCCCAGTGGGCAGATGCCAAGCCCTGCTGGAAAAGGAAATCAGCATCTCCATAAAGCTTGTCAACAGATGGAGGCATGAAGTGCCCTAACATCTCCTGGTGTGACGATACATTCGGGACCAAGGACTTAAGGAAGGGCTCTGGTGGGGAGGGAGGAGGAAACTATAAACGCAATTTGGTTTTCTGGTTATGAAAAATAAAAGGTATCTATTTTTCTGGTAGTAAAATAAACTAAACAACGCCATGCTCAGTTTGTTTATAGGACTGTGTTTGAACTTGATAATAAAACAAATTTCTTCCTCAAACTCCTGTGACCGGCTCCTCAGGCTACACTTATGACACATGCAGCTGTAAGTCAGTGTATTCATTAATTCGTTCAAACGGTTTGTCAAAACCCTATACCTTTCAATAGAAGGACTTTGTTGAATTCTGAGATAGTGTTGCGCTGCTATAGGGTCTGTAGGTTCAGAGCTCGTACCTTGTCGTTCCAAAGCTTTCCATTGGGAGTCTTTGCTTCCCTGTACTGTTGCTTTATTGATTTCATTTTATCACGGATCAGTTTGTTAGATCGGATGAAAACCATTTTGAAAATCCTAAGACTAAGCAAATGATACACATCGCTATTCAAATAGCATAACATGCAGCATTTTCACGGCATGTAATGTGTCAACCCACAAACCTAAGTCCTAAAGTGGAACCAAGGGAGAACCCAGTTACTCGACCAGGGCCTAGTGGCCAACTGCCAGTGGAAACAGAAGCATTTCTGTAATTTAGGCACCAGGGGAAACGAGGCGTATGTTACTTTGCGCAACAAAAAGACCTTGACTTTTTTCCTTGAAATAATAAACTTGTAGTAAACATTCTAAAGCTGTATGTATATCAGGTTGTTCTGGAGGTATATCAGGCGGTTCTGGGGGTATATCAGGCAGTTCTGGGGGTATGGGTGCCGGGGGCTGCTCTGGAGGTATATCAGGCAGTTCTGGGGGTATGGGTGCCGGG